>JBCNYG010000005.1:25484434-25502709 GCA_039654305.1 Porochilus rendahli | reverse complement strand
GTCCAGGGTGTACCCCGCCCTCGCCCAGAGTCGGCTGAGATGGGCGCCAGCCTCCCCGCGACCCTAATTAGGAATAGGTGGTACGGTGGTGCAGTGGTTAGCACGTCCAGCTTACAGCAGGATGATCCTGGGTTCGAGTCCCGCGCTCGGCAAGGGCATTTCTGTGTGGGGTTTGCATGTTCTCCCTGTCTTTGCATGGGTTTCCTTCGGATACTCCGGTTTCCTCCCACAACATGCACATTAGACCTATTGGCTGTTCCAAATTGCTCCTGGTTGTGTGTGTGTGTGTGTGTGTGTGTTGCCCTGAAATGGTCTGGGGGTTTGTATAATGTACCCCACCTTCACCCATAGTAGGCCCCAGGCTTCCCATATCCCTGCTAGGAATAAGCGTTTTGGCAAACGAATGAATGAATAATTTGTTTGTTTGCTGTCTATAAAAAATTCCACTGTAGGTACTTGTATATGTGAACTTGTATATGTGATGTCTGGCGTTTTTAACAGAGAGCTGATGGCACGTATTTTGCTGAGGAGCAGCTTGTGATGCATTTGCTAGATATGCACTTTGCTGGGACGGATACGACATCCAACACCCTCCTTACGGCTTTCCTCTACCTCACCACTCATCCAGATGTTCAAGGTCTGAGCCAAGACTTCGCCACTTGTACCGCCACCTTCTCTGATACTGAAAGGTTTGTCGTCGCGTCATGTGCCTTTGTGTTCGACATCCCCAGAGAGATGCCAGCGGGAGATTGACGAGGTTATGGTGGGAAAAGAGCACCCGTCTTTCGAAGATAGACACCACATGCCGTACATACAAGCTGTGATTCACGAATGTCAGCGCATCGCTATCACCGTCCCTCTGAGTGTCTTCCACTGCACCACTCGCGATACCGAGCTGATGGGTTACAGCATCCCAAAGGTGATGATATCATTCCGTTTCCATGGACGCACATTCACCGCATTTCTTCTGCGCATCGCTCATTGATTATTTCCATTCTAGGACACTCTCATCATCCCCAACCTCTCGTCGGTGTTGGGGGAAGAAGGACAGTGGAAGTTTCCTCATGAATTTAACCCATCAAACTTCCTAAATGAACAGGGGGAGTTTGAGAAACCGGAGGCCTTCCTGCCCTTTTCTGCTGGTAAGGAACTTCAGCATTGACCTTCAGCCATCAAATGCACTTCATAAATATCACCATGCTATCTAAAGCAGGTTTCATATTCATTCAACATTCTTCTACCAATATTCCTCTAATCCCTCCTATACACATACCCAAACCACCTCAATTTGGCTTCATTCCACCCTGCCTGCACTCTCCGGTAACTTGGAAAGTTTGACAGCAAGTATATAAACAAATCCCCCTTTACCACCTCTACTCTTCCGGTCTCACCCTCGCTGTCATTCACTCTGTGACATCATCCCCTCGTCATCACCATCACCATCCTCTTGATCATTATCATGTATAAGAGTGTTTGTATTAACAAAAAAATTAATACTGTATTCTGTGTGTCTATATATGTGCGTAGGTCCTCGTTCATGTCTCGGCGAAGGTCTTGCTCGCATGGAGCTCTTCCTGATTTTGGTCACCCTGCTGCGACGCTATCACTTCACTTGGCCTGATGATGCAGGAGAACCAGATTTCACTCCTGTATTTGGAGTTACAGTTACCCCCAAACCTTACGAGATGGGGATCAGGCTGAGAGAGGCAGCTGGAGAGAGGCGGAATTAGTTGGGGAATATATCTTCACTGATTACAGTATAAAAAATAAACATCAAAAAATCTTACATGCTAACCAGTAAAAAAATAATACCCTTATTGTGGTCACAGTTTTTTCCTCAAAGGCTTCCTGTCTAATTTTGTCTCAAAAGTTTAATTTAATAGGCAGAATAGTGGGGTAGTCCTGGGTGTTCATGTTCTCCTTGTGCTTGTGTGGGTTTCCTCAGGGTACTCTGGTTTCCTCCCACAGTCCAAAGACACGCATATTAAGCTAACTGTCTGCTCCAAATTGCCCTTAGGTATGTGTGTGTGTGTGTGTGTGTGTGTGTGTGTGTTGGCACTGCCCTGGACTGATGAGCTGTTCAGAGTGTACCCTGATCTCACCCAGAGTCGGCTGAGATAGGCTCCTGGATTAAGCAGTTTGGCAAAAGAATGAATGAATGAATATGACACATAATTTTTATTTTTGTTCTCAGTATTTTTTCCCTTGCAGACAATTTTGTATGAATCTATCCTTGTTAATATTAATGTTTAGTAAAAAATAAAAATAAAAATAATTATCAATAAAAACAATCAAAGAACCAATCAGGAGGCGCTCCTCTTGAATATTAACGAGCTCCTCCCCCTGCTGTCCGACACTTCGGAAATCCGCTGAGCGGAAGGCTCGCGTGCGTGATGACGTAGCAGGAGCAAACATGGCGGCGAAGGGACTCCGTCAGCGTAACCGACGGGGAAGCAAACAAGACGCCAGCACCGCTTCGGCTGTCAACGAAAACCGGGCGGTGAAGGACGAGAAAGTGGTGGAGGACAGTAAATCCGCCGAGACGAGAAATGAGTGAGTAACACCGCGGTCAGGATAGCTGTTTATTTAGCTAGAAGCTAAGTGCTAGCTTAATAATCTACCTTACGCGCATTAACTACACTGTTCTGATGCTCACTGACAGACAACGAGCTGTCAGGATTAACTCCGCAAGATGTCCATGTTTAATGTGTGTACTCGGGACAGTGAGGTGGAATACTATCATTTCATTCATTCATTTCCTTCAGTTTAGCATCGTAGAGCACCTGCATACTAATACTATCATCACCACTACTACTGCAACAACAGGATCTGCGCGCATGCGCAGTTCGGACACATGCACAACTCCCATCACGTCTACACTAAATAGTGCATACTGCTCACCTGAACACTCATGCAGCTGATTAACCAGCCCAGCTTTAAATATTACATTCTACCCAACTAGACAAATCCATTTGTTCGTTTTTATAAGCCGCTTAATCCTAATTACTGTCACTGGGAGGCTGGCGCCCATCTCTGGGCGAAGACTGGGTACATCCTGAACTCGTCAGACCATCACAGGGCCAACACACTTCCAATGATTCACACTCATACCTAGGGGTAATTTGAAACAACCAGCTAGCCTAATATGCATGTTTTTAGACTGTGGGAGGAAACCGGAGTACCCAGAGGAAACCCACGCAAGCACAGGGAGAACATGCAGACTCTTCACAGAAACGGCGGAACGAGCCGGAAACGAGCGGGAACCCAGGGCCTTTTTTTCTGCGAGGCAGACGTGCTGTCCACTGCGCCACCGTGCCGCACTACTAGACAGACTTTCCTACTAAATATAGAATTACAAACCTAATGCCTTTGTCATTGTTGTGTCAGATCCTCCAGTAAGTCAGGCCAGGTGTGGGCTCCTGAGGGCTCCACTGCTTTCAAGTGCCTGGTGTCCGCTCGCTTCTGCGCAGCTTTGCTCAGCAACATCTCCGACTGTGACGAGACTTTCAACTACTGGGAGCCGGTGGGCTATTTTTTAAATTTCATTTTTCGGCTCCGCCCACTGTCTTCCATTCTTCCAACAAATAGTAGATGGTGAACTTCGCCTCTCCTTCTTCAGACCCATTTCCTGCTGTACGGGAAAGGAATGCAGACATGGGAATATTCTCCTGTTTACGCCATTCGCTCCTACGCCTACCTGTGGTTACACGCCCTTCCTGCCTGCTTTCATGCCAGGATACTTCAGACCAACAAGGTAAAAAAAGGAATAAATGAAGGTGTCACTTCTTCACCTGATATTTGATATTTTGAGATTTTGGTTGTAGTTTTCTTGTTTCAGGCTCCTTTTCAAAAAAATTTTTGCCTGGCTCCGCCTCCAAATGTAACACATGTCTCACGTCCAAATATTGATTTGGGGTGAATATTTATGTATTTATTTATTTGTTTATTATTATGAACTCAGTTTGGATAAATTCTATCTTTGTTTTTTCAGGTCCTTGTGTTTTACTTTCTCCGATGCGTGCTGGCTTTCGCCTGTTGTGTGTGCGAGCTCTACTTCTACAAGTATGTCTATCACGCCGGCTTTTATATCGGATCTGTGATCATTTTTTTTATAGAATTTTTATTGGTTAAGATGCCCCTAAAAAACTTTTCTGTGAATTCTAGGGCGGTTTGCAAGAAGTTTGGCCTGCATGTTGCCCGGCTCATGCTGGCTTTCCTGGTTCTAAGCGCAGGGATGTTCTGCTCCTCTGCAGGTACGCATCTCTGTGCGTTTAATAGGGAAAGGTTCTGCACAGTCGTCTTTCACTCAATGTGTAAAATGGAACCTAGAGAACAAATCTATCACGTCTGGTTGCTTATAGTGTGTGTGTGTGTGTGTGTAGTTCCATTTTTAAGTCGTATCCAATTCCCAGCCACATGACCAGTTAGGGGCGAAAGCATGCGCATGCACGTTACCCCTCCGTGACATGTGATGCTGCCACCCGCCTCTTCACGAACTGCTGCGCATATGTATTTGGGGGCGGCCTCGCACACACCGAGGAAAAGCGCTATCCGCCCCCTCGTACCAAGGGGCTCACAGACGCCCATGATTGGCTGGTGATCGCTGTGAGTGACAGCGAAGTGAGAGTATGCCATCCCGCCCTCTCCTGAGAGCTCGACCAATTAGCTCCCATGGACTCCTGGTCACGGATGGCTGCGGTATCAGCCTGGATTCGAATGCTTATAGTATTTTTATTTTTAATACCTGCCCGGACAAAAAAAATAAAATGCGCATCAAAAAACCAGGCAGATATGATCGATGACCCTCTGTTTGCATAGACAAGTGGCTGCACCGTGAATGGTATTATACATACACTATGCCTGTCTATGCATGAGTTGTATTACTGGAAGGTTCCACCAGAGGGCAGACTTGATCACACAACATTTCTTTTAAACTTTGAGCCATTTCTTTTGCTTCTGCATTTCTGTATTGATACTGTCATATCATATCACAATTACATTTACGGCATTTAGCAGACGCCCCCATGTAGAGCGACTTACATTTTAATAATAGAATAGACTTTTTTTTTATAATTTTCTAATATCTAATTTTTATATAGACTGAAATAGTGTCACGATGGTCTGAAACACTTTCGTGCCATATATGGAATCATCGTACTATGTGAATTATTGTAATATTTAGCATTTCTATGTGATTTGTCTCCACAGCTTTCCTGCCCAGCACTTTCTGCATGTACAGCACACTGGTTGCAATGACCGGCTGGTTCCAAGGGCAGCCTAGTCTGGCCATTCTGGGCGTAGCGGCCGGCGCCATTATCGGCTGGCCGTTCAGCGCTCTGCTCGGGTGAGTAGCAGAATGGATGTGCAATCTGTAAACAAAATGAGCAAATCAGTGGAACAAATAAATATTACTGGTTACCTTCACGGCAGGGGTGTGAAACTCCTTTTCACTGAGGGCCACATCACTAAATCTCGAGGGTACTGAGGGCAGAATAATCACTCAACCTCGATTAAAAAGGGCAACCATGAAATCTGCATGCACATATTATTTGTTTATGCATTTGTATAGTTCCTTTTCTGACAGTGCTCAACAATAACAAGCTAGCTTGCAGTCTTTCCTGAGTCATGTATGGGTTGCTGTTTACTTGATGTCGGTTGGCTCCGCCTAGTGGATGGATGATGAATTATGTTTCATGTTCATAGCCGATGTAAATGTATACTTCAAAAGCTCTGGCGGTTATTATAATATAATAACACGGATTATTTTCATCATTTCTTTATGAAGCACTTGAAGAACTTGAAATCTTGTACCAGTGCCGTTGTGGCATGACTAAAACTACAATTTAAGGATTTTACAGTGGTTTATTTTTGGTTTGCTGCAGCTTCCCGATTGCGTTTGACCTCCTCTTAGTGAAGAAGAAATGGAAAAGTTTCATCACGTGGACACTAGTGGCCCTCGTACTCTTTCTGGTAAAGACGCCCTAACATTTCACTTCATTACCTCAGAAGTTCTAATGCTCGAAGAATAAATAAAATATACAATTGATGTCTGACTCTTAAATCTTTTTTTATTTTTTTTTTTTTCGATAATAAAATAAACGATGCTGTTTCATTTTAGGTCCCAGTTGTGGTGGTGGACAGTTATTACTATGGCAAGCTAGCAGTCGCACCGCTTAATATAATACTCTATAACGTCTTCACCCCTCACGGGCCAGATCTTTATGGTAAGTAACGGTTTTTATTGCTTCTTCCTCTTCCTCTATAGACCATCTATATGTGTACGGCTTCGATAATGGAACAAAAAATGGCTCCCAAACGGGACAAACCTGGAAATTATACTTTTATAGGCTAGATTTATACTTAGATTTTATAGTTTCACTAACTACTGTCGTGGGCCGATTGAATGAAATAAACCGCTCGGTGTCTACAAGTGTTCTTGTATCATTACTGCATGAAAGATTTACAGTTAAACAAAACAGGAAGTGAATTGTTCGTTTTATTTTTGTGTCCGCTCATTGAGGCATTAAAGTGGGCACGCCGCAGAAAATGTTTGTTTTTTTCAACTGTTGTTGTTTATTTTCGTAAACATGAAAATAGTCTCTCGTTTTTTATACATTACTTACATAAGAACCACGAAATTTTGTGAAAAAAATTTTGAAATATGAATACTGTGTAGAAGAAGTCTGTGGAAATCAACAAATATTTGCCATTTTTTGTGGTGTAAAGCATAAAACCATAAACCATAACAAAATCACTTCCAAGTACTTACTACAGTACAACCCTAATATTCAGGCAATACAAGCAGTGTTTAATAAAACATCCCAACAACGTTTAGACAACTTTCACTTCTGATTATGTCTTTGTGAGTTTCAGTGTTCGTACAGAAACACGCTCTAAACCGATCTCTTTTGACGTGACAGAACACTTCTAGCAGACTGAACTAATTTCAATCTCTTCCACACACATATGTATATGTTCATATAAAACCTGTGTATCATTTAGAGGACGGTTTTGTTTATCGAATGGCAAGATTTAGAGCATGTTTAATTTACCCTGAAATTTTAGACTAGGTGTCCCAATTTGTGGTTCCATTAGCAACGCCATCCACGCTGTCATGGTTGATATCACTTAAGTATATACGACTGAGATTGAGATTGCCTTGATCTGATTGGTTTGCTATGTCGGGATTGATACTAGACATCATCCCGAGTTCAAGGGGGAATAATGCTCGAATAATTTAAAAACCTGAGAAATAAACCACAAAAATCTTGCCAGTTTGCTTTTCTTATCCTCCCATGTACGCTGACTCACCGATTTCCCAAACCCTTTAATCCTATTATTTAGGTCTAAATTATAAAGTTTGTTATACGTAAACAATTTTGATCCTTATTTGTAGGGGATATTTATATCCATATATTATAATGTCTCTACTTTAGTGTTAAATACGGATGAAAAGAGGAGTACAGGCTAAAACAAAGTCTTTTCTTCAGGTACCGAGCCCTGGCACTACTACTTTGTGAACGGGTTCCTCAACTTCAACATTGTGTTTGTACTGGCGCTGTTCTCGCTTCCTCTCACTGCTCTCATGGAGGGTCTGTTACAGCGATTCAACGGTGGGTTGAGATGTGTGTGTGTGTGTGTGAGAGAGAGAGAGAGAGAGAGAGAGCGAAGGACTGAAAAAGAAATGTCCTGTCCTGGGTTGACTTTATCTTGAACGGATCTTGCTCTGCAGTGCAGAACCTCGGCCGTCCCTATTGGCTCACGCTGTCTCCCATGTACCTCTGGATGCTGATTTTCTTCACACGGCCCCACAAGGAGGAGCGCTTCCTGTTTCCTGTCTACCCCCTCATCTGCCTCTGCGGCGCCGTGGCTCTTTCCTCTCTCCAGGTAACGCGGCGCGAGCGTTCATTAGTCGTTTTAGAAAAAGTGGCCCGAGGTGCGACTGTATTTTCATAATACGCCGATATCATCCACCAGTTTATGGAAATGGTCCGCCGTGCAAGATGTCGCGGCTCAAACTCTCGGAATAGCGATGACAAATGTTAAGAAGAAGCCAGTGGTGACTTGAAAAGACCTGCAGGAGGATTTGAAAGTAGCAGAAACCGCACTCACGAAGCAAATGCCGCTAATTCGCTCTGAATGTTGTGGCCGTGTTCGGATGAGAGTGTTCTAATCGCGGCGGCGATCTGTCTCTCTCCAGAAATGCTACCACTTCATGTTCCAGCGCTATCGTTTGGAGCACTACACCATCTCCTCCAACTGGCTGGCTCTGGCCTCCGTTCTCCTCTTCGGTGTGCTCTCGCTCTCCCGTTCGGTGGCCGTCTTCCGAGGTGACTCTAGAGCACCTTTTATCCCGAAATGTCACTGATGTGCAGTACAATTATTTAAGTATATATATATATATATATATATTCCACTGTATTGACTTATTCTTTAGCCTCGTGGTTACTGTGGTTTACAGGTTATCACGCTCCGTTGGATTTATATCCTGAGTTCCACCGCATCGCCAAAGACCCGTCCATCCACACGGTACCCGAGGGCCGGCCGGTGAGCGTGTGTGTGGGTAAAGAGTGGCATCGCTTCCCCAGCAGCTTCCTTCTGCCCAACAAGTGAGTGTAGACATATTGGAGGACATGAGCATTTCCTCCTACCATCAGAAGCTCTGACTCTGGTTCCGATTCTGTTCTGGTTCTAGCTGGCAGCTCCAGTTCATCCAGTCGGAGTTCAGAGGGCAGCTGCCCAAGCCCTTTGCATCGGGTCCGGACGCTACACGTCTCGTCCCGACGGATATGAACGACCAGAATCTGGAGGAGCCGTCTCGATATGTAAGCGAGGACCGAACAGGAAGTAGTTTTGCCGTGGAGGAGCTCAGACCAGGGGAGGCTTGTAACTTAGGAAGAGTACGCCAAAGATATTAGTAAGAAGATAGCTGTCTTTGAGGTCGCTGTAAGCGTTACGATGCTGAACTGGTAGCTAGAAATGTTCTCTACATGCTAGTTTTGTTTACCTTTAATGCTTCAGTACAAAACATGCTTGCTGCCCAACTACATTTGAAGTCAGTTACTGTATGTTAAAGGGGTGGTGTCATGAGTGTTTGATGCAAATATGAGAATTAAAATGAAAGGAAGGACATCAAAATTCTCTTGTTACACCGGAAATATGTATATTTACATCGTCACGTGGTTTTAATTATGTCTACGAAGTGGCAGTCTGCTGAAATATGTTCCTTAGTCTGCATTAGGCCGTTTAAAAAAGGCCGCCGTTTGTAGTTGAGATTGTTTTATCTCAAGAATTCGATGTAGATTCATCAGTTTCGAGAAGACAAGATGATGGCGGTAATAACAGTATACAGATATGAAACTAGGTACATCTGCACATGCCACATTACATTTACATCCATCGGACAGGTGTCTGCTCGTTTAAATGAACACATAATGTGTATATATACTGGCACACGTAGTGCACAACACTCCAGCAGCAACTGTTGCTTCAACGTCACTCCCGTCTCACTTTTCCTAGTACAATGGCGCCCCCTGTGTGAGGATTTATGAATTGTTTTGGGTTTTTTTCCCGTGAAGAAGGCTGTAATAACAATGTCGTGTTCTGATAGGTTTGGACAAACATATGCTATGTAAGCTTTATTAAGTTTGGCTTTAAAAACACTTTCACTACCCTAAAAGGTGTTCTGGTCGTCAATATTAACAGCAACAGGGATTCATCACAGGACAGTCCGCCCCTCAAAAACACATCTGATGAACCTCTTCAAAGTACTTGCTGCACCAAAAGTGTAGGGGGTGGGGTCAGACTTGGTCCATCTTCTCCTCCCTGAATGGCATCTAAGCAAGGAGGCAACTTGGTGTGTTTCAGGATGAAAACCTGTATCGTTCTGTGCAGTGCATCATGGGTTATGGTTAGATGTTGAAGTGTTGCCTCACTTTGAGCAAGATTTGGGTCGATAGAAGGTGATTTTTATTTATTATATTCTTTCTGTACCTCAGGTGGATCTAAAACAGTGCCACTACCTGGTGGACCTGGCCACAGACAACGAAACCCCGCGAGAACCACGCTACGTGGCGAACAAAGACGAGTGGAGCATCATCGCAGAAAAACCCTTCCTAGATGCTCCGAAGTAAGCCTTTTTAAAACTGAGTAAACACAAGTCTGCCAGAGATTTCCCAGAGTGCAGCTCTGTCTGTAGTATTTAGTTCTAATCCTGCACCGCCACCTGCCCCTTTTCCCATAAAATACTGACACCGCTGCGTTAGATTAGGCTTAGAACAAAATCCTTCAGAAGCCCTTACGGCAGCTTTTCACGTCCACACCTGCATGACATCACACCTTTTGTCCTGTAGGGGGCACCGTAGTCTGGTAAAAAACAGGTATGACTTCACCTTCTTTTTTTTTTTTAAGTCAAGTAATAACAAGTGCAGCTTTAATTCTTTTACTTTAAAGATTATTGAGGCCTCTAACCTTCACCTGTTTTGGTCTGTAGGTCATCCAGGTTCTTCAGGGCGTTCTTCGTTCCTTTCCTAGCCGAGCAATACACCAGTTATAGCAGCTACGTCATCCTGAAACCACGGCGAGCGAAGCACAGCAGGAGACGAACGCAGCCCTGATGACTCGTCGAGTCCCCGCCCCTCTTTCGTCGTCACATTCCTAATTTGGTTCACCCTTTAGCAGGTTTTTCTGCACCTCTGAAAATGAACCTCTCTCTGTTTTGTGTGTGTCTGGTATCAGAAATGAATCATTGGTGCACTGTAATCATCCTCATATCCTTCCATACTCCGTCTCTTTTGTCACCGATCCCTCCATTTTGATCTACTGCAAACAAACACTACACGCACACGCGTCCTGGGTATTTCCCCCTGTGCACGTCCAAATAGTATTGACCTGGTCTCGGACAATGAACTGAACTCGTTCCAGGTCTCAAACATCCATGATCTTGGTGCAAGTGTGGAGTACACGTGCATACATACGTACACGGGTCTGTGTGTCTTGTCTCTTCTTCAGTCGAGCAAGAAGCACCCAGGACTCTGATTGTGCTGATCAGTGGGCTGTCCATGTCAGTGATGTCATAAAATGGGGGTGGGGTTTGGGGGGGTTCGGGGGGAGAGTAATTACAGTGTTCAGTTTGTCATGGAGTCAAATAAAGAACATCATGTTGAGTGGTGTCCTGGGGTTTACCATTATTCTGTCCTGGAATTTAGCTAACCATAAATAAAAAGGTGCAACTCTAAGTTAATTATAGTCACTCTAAATTACTACACCTGCTGTTCTCCATTCTGATTGGTCAGAAAAGAATCCCTCATTCAATCAATCAGTGAGCTGCTGAACCCCTTTACCCTACTAAGGTTTCCAGAAGGATGGAGCCTATCTCAGCCGACTCTGGGCCGAGGCAGGGTACACCCTGAACAGTTCATTGAAGGGCTAACACTCACACCTAGGGGCAATTTGGAGCAGCCAATTAGCATGTCCATCTCAGGGCAGGAAGGTTGTGGGCTTAGTTCGCAGGCACGGTGAAGGTATTTCAGCGTGGAGTTTGCATGTGGAGTTTCTACTCCCCATCAATCAAAGTTAGAAATGATGTAAAAAAAAAAAGGGAAAGGGGTTATGTTGGTATAAGTTTTTATTTATATTGTGTTACTGGAGCCTTGTGGGTAATTGTGGGTGCTGCCCTCATATGGAGGAGGCTCTGACGGCGGTTCAGCATGGCTCCAAACCGCGTTGGATCGCAGTGACACCGTCTCGACACTGTGATGATGTTCACCATCGATTTTCACTGGCCACCATTAATCATGAGATTTTCACTGAGCTTTACCCGGTTTCTGTAGCATGAAGCAGCTAGGAGGTCACCCCCTCCTCCTGGATGGGATGCCAGCCTATCACAGGTAACCTTGAAGTATTTTTTTCTGGTACCCATTCATACTGCTGGGTGGACAGAGGCACACTTGTGGTTAAGACCTTATCACGGTGGGGGTCTAACAGGGTTTCAGACCCATGACCTCCTGATTATGAGCCCATCATCCTAAACCACTACACTACTAGCCCCCCTACTGCTGTGTTTTCACCTACTGCTCACAATCGTTTTGCCGCACCGGCGTCATTTTAAACTGCGCTGAACCGCCTTCAAACCCGCTCCCGTGTGAGGCTGTTCCGCCACATGACCGTCACATTTTGGCGGTTTAGAGTTACGGTGAACAGCATCATGGTGTCAAAACAATGCCACTATGGTCAACATGGTTTCTAACTACTCTCAGAATTGCACCTGTACAAGGCCTGCCTACCATTTGTAATTAGCACTACTCACATGTTTACGTTTGCAATATTTATACAGCCTTTCACCTGAAACTCGTTCATTCTATAGAGATGGGGGGAAAAAACAACCTAATGATTTGTCACGGTTTCAGAGTCACAAATGCACACGTTCTTCCTGTCGCGCAAAACCTGCACCGTTTTAGTAAACATGTACCGGCCTCTCAGAGAGTGTGTGTGTTTGAGTTTGGGGGATTATTGATGATGCGTTAAGCCCAGTGCCACCACAGGGAACTCTGATCCTTTTTAAATCCTGCCATTGATGCTACTGCTGGTGACGCAGGAGCTTCTATGAAATACGAATCATTCTCCGCCTTCCTCCTTCACTCCACCCCCTCAACCCCCAGTTCTGCTCCTCTCGTTGTTATCATTATTACGAACCTTATTAGCTGCTCAGAGACCACTCTCGACACATGTTTCATAATCCAAACCTGGTCAAATGTTTCATTTGGAGCAACGGTGGAGTGTTTTGAATACGTAATTACTTCATTGTCAATTAGCATAATAATAGCAACTGGGTGTCCAGAGGCATCAGGATGGCTTGATGGATTCCAGATGCAAAAATTTCTGTCTGACCAGATTCGCAAAAATATCATTTTGAAGGGACACAGAGTCGGATTGTTTTCATCCTTTCAAGATGTTTAGAGGACCAAATAAAAGCTCTTATCTATTTCTCATTAATTGCGAGGCTGCACCGAGAGACTGCACTGCAAACCTGAGGCCAAGTTCGGCGTTATGTGGAATTAGGAGGTCATTTGTACTTTGCTCCGCTTAGCATGAGATGAGGGGAGGGGCGACATGCGTCACCTCAAGTAACCAGAATTTACCCACGCATTTCAACCTTTAATCTCCCTGCTTATATGAGTCACTCGCCTCATTTCTCACACTTATCGTTTTGATCTGCTCTTTTGCTTATCAAAAAATGTTTTAATGAAATTAATAATAATAATAATAATAATAATAACAATAACAATAATAATATTAAAAGGGACAAAAATGAGTAGCTAGTTTTTGGAGCCCTCTAGTGTTTACAAAGCAAATTGCAAATATTTACAAATACCCACCAAATTGAAGGTGAGCTCTAGCCTCCCGGGCGCTTTCAAGACATTTAAAGCCAACCATTTCTCTTTTTATGTCATGTTGATGCTCATACTATGTCATACACTGGGCGTAGGGAAAGTGCTATCCAATCTCTTCTGCATATTTGAACTTACATACATACATGACAGGCTAATAACTAACATGGTCATGATTTTCTGGCAAAAGAGTGAATGAATTTTCCATTGTCATACTCCTCATATGACTATTTGCTGAACTGCTTAATCCAACTAGAGTCAATAGGAGGCTGGAGCTTATCTCAGCCAACTCTGGATGAAGGCGGGGTACAACCAGATCATTGCCGAACCAACACACATACAATCATTGACAGTCATACCTAGGTGCGATTTGGAACAGCCAACTAGCCTAATGTACGGGTCTTTTGGGGGACCTGGAGGAAAGCCATGCAAGCATGGGGAGAACATGCACACTCCACGCAGAAATGCCCAGGCATTTTATGTTTTGGTGATGTCTCTGTGCATTCTGTGTGATCATTGCTAGCAAATGAGACCTTTTTTAATTTTCACTCCACCTTTCAGCAGTTTGAATGTGAACGTAAGCATCAGGATGAGCATCAGATAATCTAGAAATATAATGTGTAATAAATGTGGTGATGTGCTTACAGAGAGAGAGGGAGGGAGGGAGGGAGGGAGGGAGGGAATGTATTCCAGTGAAAGATGGTACGGCGATCTGAATAATGAAGGCTGATCTGTTTTCATTCAGCATGAATTAGCAAATGAATGGTGTGACAGATGGGCTATGCATATT
Source organism: Porochilus rendahli (assembly GCA_039654305.1). Lineage (NCBI taxonomy): Eukaryota > Metazoa > Chordata > Actinopteri > Siluriformes > Plotosidae > Porochilus > Porochilus rendahli. Next base: position 25,488,531 of record JBCNYG010000005.1, on the reverse strand, counting down.
TTGATCGTGCAGGAGGATATTTTATTGCTGTTTAAAGGGGTCTGTGGGGTTTTTTGGAGTTTAGTTTGGCTGACAGAATGAGCTGTATATTATTCATTTGATCACTAATCACATGTATGCATGTAATGCTTCTTCTTTGTTTGGCGTAGTTATTTAGTACAGTGCATGCACCAAAATTTTTTAATTGATTGCTTCAGTTGTGTCTTTAGACTGGATTAAGAGGGCAGTGATTCTGAAACAATCATTATGGTGCATGTGAGTAGAGTGTGGATCTGAAAGAGGCTCTTCATTGTGAAAAAATGGAGGAGAGAAAAACATAGCGTAATGGTTGAAAATTCTTGAATTTGATTGGTCATAAAGTGCTGCTTAATTCTTCACTCATTGACAGAGACTGGGTTGTTGTAAAAAAAATTTTTTAAAAAAAATAAAGCATATAATCTTTGGCATAAGTTATAATAATAATAATGATAATAATAATAATAATAATAAGTATAGGATGGCACAGTGATGTTGTGGTTAGTACATTCATCTCACAGTAATAAAGTCCTGGATTCGAGTCCTGGGCCTTACGAGGCCATTTTTGTGTAGAGTTTACATGTTCTTCCTGTCCTTGCATGGATTTCTTCCGGGTACTCCGGTGTTCTCCCCCTGTCCAAAAACATGCACTTTAGCTTCATTGGCTGTACCAAGGTGTGAGTAAGTATGGCTGTATGGGTTGCCCTGCGATGGTCTCTGGGAAGCGATTCAGGGTGTACCCTGCCTTTGCCCAGAGTCGGCTGAGATAAGGCTCCAACCTCCCCACGACCCTAGTATGACTAAGCAGTTTGGCAGGTGAATAAGAGAGATTCTGTTCCAGGAACCCAGATTGTAGAAAATATTGGTGAATTCCGGAAAAGTGCGTAAATGTGTTAAGAACGAATTTCTTCGTAAGAACGTTTGGTGGATGAGGCCAGTAAGAAGTTTATTTGGAGCTCTGTTGCGAGGAAGCGCACGCACTCGGGGACCAATCATTTGACTTTGCGCTTGTGCTTGGCTCCGCCCAAAAATACGTCACCTGGCGGCTCCATTCATTGGCCCTTGAGAGGAAACCCCGTAGCACAAACCAGCGCCGGCCATAACAACCAGGATTCAAGATGGCGGGTGCCGACGGAGATGATTCTCTTTACCCCATAGCGGTGCTTATTGACGAATTAAGAAATGAAGATGTTCAGGTAGGACATTTCTAAAAGATAAAAACAAAAATCTGTGTGAAATAATAGCGACATACAAACGCGCTGGTTGACTGGTTACCTCAGAGTTAGCTTGTTAGCCGGTTAGCTTAATGCTAGCTAGCAACCAAGACCGTTGAAGCGGCCTGGAAATGCAGCTGTTTACGTAACTGTATAGCCAAGATAGCAATGCAAATATTTCCTTTGCTATTCTAGTAACCGCGTCGCTGTTTTTTCGTTAACTTTATTAAATGCTCACTTCGTGTTAGTGAAAATTATTGAAGTTTACCACAACTGTATAGCCTACTTGCTGCTGAGGATGTGCAGCTGAGAGGAATAACACCAGAATAGGTTTCTGAATCACCGCAGGGATAAATTTAACAATCTGAGCTTTAGGACATGCAGGAATCAGCACCACAACCATTTTATATCCAGGATTCTTTAAAGGCTGCTATTTTCAAATAAGCTCTAGAACCTTCCATAAGTGATGGGCGTGTCCAAGCATTCTGGTCCACAAACTTGTTCTGGGATTCTGAGGTAATAAATCTCGTTATTGTTTCAGTCAGTGATTGCAACCTAAAATGACGTCATCAAGGTTTGTGTATGGAAAAAATGGCAGGGAAATGCCAAAAATCCTTCTTTAAACCCTTGCAGGATTCAGAAGTTTGGCTCTGGGATATGGGGAATAAATTTGCATCTCTGTCATCACACCGTTTTGTTTCCTAATGGCAGATGGTTGAGTCTCATCAGTCGGTAACTGAATATCTGTTTTAAAACAGTTGCGGCTGAACAGTATCAAGAAGCTGTCCACTATCGCCCTGGCGCTGGGTGTAGAGCGGACACGCACTGAACTTCTCCCCTTTCTCACAGGTAAGATGCGGAGGATTTTATTACTTTGTTAACTATCTAGTGCACTCAGTTTTGTTTGCAGGTTTAAAATATTACCCATAACCAAAATTTTGACATACAGGGGAGGTGGGAATTCCAAATCTGTTGTGAAAACCCTGTTGTGCACTACATTTTGATCCAGTTTGTTTTGTATGCACTAGATACGATCTACGATGAGGACGAAGTGCTCCTTGCACTTGCTGAGCAGCTGGGCAACTTCACCATGCTGGTCGGAGGCCCTGAATACGTGCACTGCCTTCTTGTAGGTAGCAAAAACGAAATCCGAAAGCTCTGCTGATGATTGCATAATGCGTATAGCCGTCGTGATTTTCCTCTCGCGTCCCCAGCCACCTTTGGAGAGCCTGGCTACGGTGGAGGAGACTGTGGTGCGGGACAAAGCTGTGGAATCGCTGCGAAAGATTTCCCATGAGCACTCGCCTGTGGACCTGGAGGTGCACTTCGAGCCCTTGGTGAAACGCCTGGCCAGCGGCGACTGGTTCACTTCACGCACTTCGGCTTGCGGTCTCTTCAGCGTGTGTTACCCGAGGGTCTCCAGTACCGTCAAGGCCGAGATTCGCCAGTCAGTCGCGCATCCGTCTCTAACATGTTCACATTGATACACGTGGATGTTTGCGAAACCTCTCTAAGGGGTTAGTTATGCGAACGTAATTTAACACAAGCGTATCCCCATGTTCTTAGGCACTTTCGTAACCTTTGCTCTGACGATACTCCGATGGTCCGTCGTGCTGCTGCGTCTAAACTAGGCGAGTTTGCCAAAGTGTTAGAACTGGATTACGTCAAGAGCGACATCATCTCTCTGTTCACTGCACTCGCTTCAGACGAGCAGGTGAGTTTTGAGCGTGGCTCGGACGCAAGCTCAGTGGTCATTCCTGCGATAACCAGGGCGTGTCCTTGACGTTCTTTTCGATTGCGTCCCGCAGGACTCGGTGCGTCTCCTGGCTGTGGAGGCGTGTGTAAGCATCGCTACGCTCCTGCCACAGGAAGACCTGGAGTCTCTGGTCATGCCGACTCTGCGCCAGGCCGCCGAGGACAAGTCCTGGAGGGTGCGCTATATGGTGGCAGACAAATTTTCTGAGGTGAGCGTGGACAAGATATTGCATCATCATGGCTTGTTTCATGTCCCATAAATACACGCGTGTCTACGGTGATCATGTGAAGGTTCTATGGCGAGAACGTTTCCAAAACTCTTTTATACATTACATTTCTATCAGTATAGCTGAATGCTTAGTACGACCTGTCAAGTCTGCTTGATTTACTGCGTACCAGCGTGTTACAGGATGCTCTTCAAATATTAGTTTGAATACAAGCTCGGAGTGTCATGTGGCCTTAATCTTAATCAGCTCATCCATGGTGGTGATCAGTTCTCACCAAGTTGGAGCGTCAGGATGAAAATATGGCATTCTCGTAGCCGGCGTGATATCACACCCACAGGACCAGCCTGGCAACTACTGCCACCATATTAAACTGGAGGATCGTGAGAGAGAGAGAGAGAGAGAGAGAGATGGTCTATACAGGCATGCAATACACAAACACTCTATCCTGGACAGATATGGTGCCCGCTGTTGTGAGGTTAGTCACGTGACCAGTTCCCCGATGTCCGACTTCGAGGATACCTGTTAGGGCTGTTCTGGAAAAATCTACTTTTTTTTGTAAGCGATTTTTCTATAATTATGATTCTTCATTTCATTAAAGCAGTTAGAATGTTTATTATTATTGTTATTATTATATATTTTAATTTATTTATAAAAAGTGTGTTTGGAAAATGGAGCATGGCAGAGATATGAGCGGTTCCGCCTGGAACTAATAGCACAGTGTATATTTAAATAAAAGCCATTAAAATTTGTTTGCACCATTAGCTATAGATGGCACTGTTGCTATTTTTGAAGCACTTAGTAATCAAAGTAAACAGCAGTCCCTCGGGAATTTCGCAGGCTTTATTATTTTTTTTTGTGAATGTTGTGGTTTAAAATGAAAAATTGT
>JBCNYG010000005.1:25470210-25483338 GCA_039654305.1 Porochilus rendahli | reverse complement strand
TAATAAAAAAAAGGTGATGCATGTTGTAAAGTTTTTAGACTTTTTTTGCAATGAATTTGAGGTGTTACTTGATAAATGTGGAGATTTCTGGCTCAAGGTCATGATCTGTGGCATAATACAAAGATTGGCCGAATTTGCAGAAAAGTTGCGGTGATTGGTTAAAATTTCATGATCGTGCAGAATGCAAGAGGATTGGTTTGATTTGTGTGTGTTGGCGTGATTGACGCAGCGAATTCCTGGCTATGTCTTTTGTGACGTCTCCTTGGTGTATTCATCCCAAATTAGTGTTCCTTCACTTGTATTGTACAGTATTTAGGTGAGGATTGGCTATAGATGAATCATTATGGGTGTATTTGAGTCTGAAACACTGAATGTACAGTTTTGCTGTTGGAGAAAAGCATCCAGTTCATTGTGGAAACAGGTTGAGTTTGAAAATGGCGTCTTCGGACTGGTGGATTGGTAGGATTTAATGCAGCATTATATTTTAGGTAATTGTGTCTGTTTGACGTATCAAACCTGTACTGGTTCCATATCTCTGATATTTGATAAACGCAAGTCATCAGTCAGTCATCGTCTTCCGCTTGATCCGGGGTCGGGTCGCGGGGGCAGTAGACTATGCAGTGAGGTCCAGACGTTCCTCCCCTCAGCCGCTTCCTACAGCCCTTTTTGGGGGAGGGCACTGAGGCGTTTCCGGACCAACCGAGAGACACGGTCCCTCCAGCATGTTCTGGGTTGGCACCGGGGTCTCTTCCCGGTTGGGCATGCCCGAAACACCACGCCAGGGAGGCGCTCGGGAGGCATTCTAATCAGATGCCCTGGCTCCTCTTTAAAAAACGTTAAAGCGTTAAACCAAAGGAACGGTGAAAATCGGCCAGCATTAATAGCTATTTAAAGAACGTTGTCTGGAGTAGCTCACGTCTTCAGGTTATATCCCATCATCTACTCAGAACCGCAGTAAAGTTTAAGAACTCTTGCTGCTTTAGTTCTCATTTAGGGGCAATGCTTCTTGGTGCATGTTTTGTATAAAATTGTGTTTTTCTTTCTTTGTTTGTTTTTGGAACGTGTAGTTACAAAAAGCAGTTGGTCCAGAAATCACAAAGAATGACCTTGTGCCAGCCTTCCAGAACCTTCTCAAAGACTGTGAGGCTGAAGTACGCGCTGCTGCTGCCAATAAGGTCAAAGGTATGCCGACTAATAATCTTCCTTCCCTTCAAAAGCTTACAATTAGCTACCAAAATATATATCTATATATTGATGCGTGCTTTTTTTTGGTCATCAGAATTCTGTGAGAATTTACCGGAAGACAGCCGAGAGACCATCATCATGAATCATATACTTCCTTGCGTCAAGGTATGTTTACTCATCCAGTCACCGGGTTCTGGGTCACTAGAGTAAAGGCTCCGTAGGCTGCGTGTGTTGCCAGATTAAGCTTCTGTGAGCCCGGCGCTCTTCTACGATGATGGACAGCTAGTGTCACTTTCTTAAGCTGGCACACTCCCACCCCCCTAACACTGACTCAGCAGCTGTCCACCGGTTTCATCTAAGACGTAAATGAGATCAAATTAGCAGGTCACCGGTGCCTTACCCTAGACCTTTGGATTAGCAGAATGAGGATTTGGCTGATGTATCGAACAGCTGGTGTCTCTTCACCGGCTGCAGCAGTAGGTGGCGCGTCGATTATCTTCACCCCTGTGTTTAAAAGTCAATGTTGGCATCCCCTGGTGATTAAAACCAGAGCTCAGTTCAGGCCCTTGTCCACTTCCGAATAAATGTCCATGTTCACATGTTACACCTCCTGTCTTTTTTAGATAAACACCCTTTACGACCTCCTTGAGTTCTAGCCGAAGTTCATTACTAATAATGTATAAACCGGGCTGGACGCTTTGTAACCAGGTGGTGAGGGTTGTGTTTGCATCGATGAAAGGGATTAGGCAGCGCACTGGCCGGTTGGATGATTCAGCATTAAAGCAACTGTTAAATGTGAAGCTGAAAACAAAGCAAAAAAAAAAATAAGACTAATGGTGTTATTCAAGAAGGGTAACAATATGAATCACACTCATCCCTGAAGTTCGAACAAAGTTGAACCGAATGCGTCATTGCTAAGTGGCTTTGGCGCTTCCCCGCCTCGCTTTAATGTGGGTTGTGTTCCGGTGCCCTCTATAATTACAATTAAATCCTGTACACCTCTAATTGCAGGGGTATTGTTTCGTTTAGTCCTGATTACTGATGTTGGGGGATGTGAAGGTTTGCTTTATACAGCTGTCAGATATCATTAACACCCGGTGCACGTCCGTAGGAGCTGGTTTCAGACACCAATCAGCACGTCAAATCGGCCCTGGCCTCTGTGATCATGGGCCTGTCCACCATTCTGGGCAAGGACAACACCATCGAGCACCTGCTGCCTCTCTTCCTGGCCCAGCTCAAAGATGAGGTAAGGACTTGTGATCAGAGCGTGACAGCTTTGTGTGTGTGTGTGTGTGTGTGTGTGTGTGTGGGTGGGTGCCCTAGACCAGACCTCAATGAGGATATCTCAATGAGTGTCATCTTTTGACCACATGAGCATCCTGTATAACCAGCCACTTTGATCCCACAGGCCTGCAGGGAGCCTTGAAGTGAGCGATGAATGGATGAGTGCTGCAGCTTTCTCGTTTCATTTTTATTACTCTCTGCAGCCTTCACACACACACTGTCTCCGTCCCCCACGCCGCTTTCACTCCTTAACAGATCGAGGTGACATTCTCTCTCTCCCCCGTTGTCTTCCAGTGTCCAGAGGTGCGTCTGAACATCATCTCCAATCTGGACTGCGTGAACGAGGTCATCGGGATCCGCCAGCTCTCGCAGTCTCTTCTGCCCGCCATAGTTGAGCTAGCAGAAGATGCCAAGTGGAGGGTGCGGCTGGCCATCATTGAATACATGCCGCTACTCGCTGGCCAGCTGGTGAGTCTGTGTTTTTCTGATGAGAGCTGACAAAGTGAGGATGGTTTGTGTTATTTAATAAAGATGTTTAGCATTAGTGCTAACTTTAGTAGTAATATATGATAATTGGTGCGTGGGGGAATCGGATGCTAGTGTCTATGTACTGTACGCTCCAATTTTATTTTTTTGGTTGGTTTTCTAAGGAAATCATTGCAATATAAATTGAATATGGAAGTGATGCTGATCACTTGTTCCTTTAGGGAGTGGAGTTCTTTGACGAGAAGCTGAACTCCCTGTGCATGGCGTGGCTCGTCGACCATGGTACGTAAACCCTCTGACCTCTGAATACACGTTCGTGGTCCTAAAGACCTTTACGTTATGCGCCGAAGCTCTTCCCGCTGCATCATGGCTTCTGAATATCCACAGGCCTTGTGAGGTCCATGTTCTTATCATAATATTAGCATTCAACTGATTCTGGGTGATGGGCTTAAAAGGGGAGGGGGGCGGTGTATGGGGGGATATTGCTAGTGGTTTATAAACTATTATAAAATGTAAATATGTAAATATAAACAGTGAAGTTTCAGTTAATAATCTGAGGTCTAAACATATCATTGCATTGAGACATTGTGTTCATGACTGTGTGTGTGTGTGTGTGTGTGTGTGTGTGTGTGTGTGTGAAGTATATGCAATCCGAGAGGCAGCCACCTGCAACCTGACGAAGCTGGTGGAGAAGTTCGGGGCAGAGTGGGCTCAGAACACGATCGTCCCAAAAGTTCTAGGAATGGCCAATGACCCCAACTACCTGCACCGCATGACCACGCTCTTCTGCATCAACGTGCGTATTTGCCGTCACAATCTCTCCATGACTCACCTTGGGTTGCTATAGCAACCGCCCCAAGGCTTTGGCACCTTTTTACCAAGCAGGAATTTGAATCAGCTTCGTTCATCTGTTTAAAGCGAGCAGGTCTCCGTTCTCCTCTAGTCTGTCGGTGACTCATCGGTTTGTTCCGTCGCTGCGGCCGAGTGGCCGGTGACTAACCCCATACAGGATATGACACGTACTGGTGGTTTACGTAATACCTTGTGTTATTCAGGCTCTGTCGGAGGCGTGCGGCCAGGAGATCACCACCAAACACATGCTCCCCGTCGTCCTGAAAATGTCCAACGATCAGGTGGCTAACGTGCGCTTCAACGTGGCCAAGTCCCTCCAGAAGATTGGCCCCGTGCTGGACAGCAAGTATGCCTTCCTGTACATGCTTTTGTGTTCTCTTTTTAGAACTGGAGGAGCCACTCGAATGCTTAGTTAACCTGTCTTTTGGCAGCTCTTTGCAGACTGAGGTAAAGCCTGTACTGGAGAAACTGGCTGCAGACCAAGATATTGACGTCAAATACTTTGCCCAGGAGGCCATAAGTGGTAGGCTTGAAAGATCGATGAAATTCTCATGTACATCTCCTAAGTGTACGATCAGCCAAGACATGTGTATATAGATCTCCCTATTTGGTGCTCAGTGAATGCTTGTACTTTTTCAGTCGTCACGAAGACCTGCAGATTGGTTTATTTTAAAATACAGAATGTCTTAATATAAAGTTACGGCCGCCATCCTGGACCATCTACAGTAAATACACTTGATAGCTTGGATCACAGTGCTGATATTGGATATAATTCCTGTGCTGCATACACAGGTTTCTAGTTTACAAACTTGGCGGGGTGTCTATGTTCACATTCAGGGCATGACATTTGACGTTTGGAGATTGATTTACAGTTTGAACTTTAAAAAAAAATAAACACTCAGCCACACAATTACGGCAAAACTGCTAGACGTTCAAAAGCTAATAATTAGGATTTATCCAAGTCGACTGACGGGAAGGTTAGTTAGATTACGAGCTCTAAATCAAACCAGTATGCAGTATGTTATCTGTAATTAAAGCATTTGCTGAAATGAATCACTCTCAGTGCTAACTTACCTAGCTAGCTAATGCTAGCAAATAGAAACATACCAGATGCATAATGTGAGTAGGACAGGCTCTCTCTTCCTTTAGGACCATCACAATCCTAATCTCCTGCTGTTCTTTGCAAGGACGTGTGACTTCAGAATATTAAAACGTCTATGGACATCTTTTAATCTCATTTAAGTGTCTGTTTATGCTGTAAAGCTTTTTGCCCACCAGTTTCTATGCGATGATGATGCAAACCTGTCTAAAAGCTGGAATTACCAAGTAGCATATGTTGGGTGGGTTGGATTGAGTTTAGCAGCAGCATATTAAAAAATAAATAAATAAATAATTAAAAATATAGAAAGACAAGTGCATGTCTCGGCTGATCCATTGCATTTTAGTGTTATTATAATTGTACAAATTAGGGTTAACTAGCATTCTTGTGATTTAATGCATGCGTTAATGTAATTTTTTGTTTGGTGTGTCCCCAAACAACCCCCCCCCCTTCTTGTGTAGTTCTTGCCCTGGCCTAATGGTACCCCTACTGATCTCCCAGTCTCAAGCTGACCTCCACCACTACAGTCATCATCATCCGGGATCATTCACTGGACTGTTGAAAGATAGGAGGCGTGTTCTGTTTGTCTCTGTGGTATGGGAGTGCAGGAGAGGAAGCTCCGCGTGTCTCAGTATTTTTGGTTTGAGTGTCTGTCTCCCCCCCTTTTCTCTCTCCGCCTCGAATGATCCACTGAACACGTTGCTCTCTCTTCCTTCATTCCGATTACAGATCGGAGGTGGCTGGAGGTGAGATGTAAAAAAACGAAAACAAGCCACAAACGGGCATCACAGTCTAGGTAAACAGTAACATGAATTAATTAGCTTGCTGTTCATTATGTGCTAATCTCCTCTCACTGGCAGCACTTTTCGATGTTGTCCTGCTAAATAAACTGTTGTTAAAAAAAAAAAAAGAATACTTACCATCCGGTCAATCTGGTTGTCTGTTCGGAGGAGAGGACGATGACCTAGAAGTCCCAACGATATCTCTATATGCCTTCTAGTTTCCTTGCGCAGGTGTTTGGGCAGTCAGTAGCGATTTCGGAGCTCGCATGGCTTGCTTTGAGCCTAGCCCCGTGCATGTCAATATCTGGACTGACCGAACTGCTGTTAGCATTTAGCGTCTGTGTCTCACTTAGCTGCTAATAATTCTCAAGCCCTGGTTCCTCAACCTAAGTGTTGGCTAAAGTGTTTCCATTCTATGCCATGTGCTTTCTTGCTCCAGCCGTCTGTCGGAACTTTTAGAAGGGTTTATTACTTCTCCTTTAAAAAGGGACCATTATAAATATTTTCCGCTTGTAGCAGTAATCCAGAGGACGGTAGCTCCTAAAGTATAAATCAGAACATCCTCTGCCATATGACGTATTCTGTGCCATCAGCCGTGCTAAATCTCTTCACACACACAAAAATTTCCTCCTGTGTGTTGATATTAAACCGATCTGTGTAAGGCTTTGATCCTTTATTCTTAAGCTTTTGCATGATCCTCCTTGCTCTAAGGTGACCTCCGCTGCAGTAGGGAGAGCTTCATTAGAAGCAGGATAAATGTGACGGGTCAAGTCCATTTTTCAAGCAACACGCTCCCCTATTTAATGTGGCTGCTTCGCCAAAGGAACGCTCCTCCTCAGCTTCAGAAAAACGGTCTGCAGTCCACTTTCGTTGTCGTGATTGTCGTCTGAATGTGCTTTTGGTTTTATATGAACGTGAACTCACGCTGTCCTTTAACAGTGCAGAGAATCAATAAAGAGTCTGGAAAAAAAACGTCTTCCCCCTCGGCATGTGAGCTTTCTTCAGTGTTATTATTATTATTATTTTTTTATCATTTGACGAGTAAGTTGCCCACTTGAATTTTGTCACCATGCCAGGTTTTTATCATGGATTTAAAAACTAAATTAGACTTCTGCTGGTTTATTCCTGATTAAATTTTTAGAAAAAAGGTGATGCATTTTTGCAAAAGGTTAAAATGCTGTAAAGAATTTCTCTTTCCACGTAAATGTTTCTATTTAAAAAAAAAAAAAGCAGTAAATGGTAGGAAATAAAACTAAGTGGAAATTAAATGCGATGACACTGATAAAAAAAAAGAAAGAACGAAGTGGCCTCATGTAAAATTTCATGCAGCTTTATCTGGAAATGAGCTGTAGGTTTCACATCTAGCTGAAGCAGTCTCCGCACATCTGGAGTTTTTGGATCTTAGTTCTTAAGGGCTGCACACAAAGGAAACGAGCGACAAGTGGATCTTTCCTGCAGAAGTGACGCCAGCTTCGGCTGCCTAGGTAACCATCTCGCGCATCTCGTATGTGGGGAAAATAATTGTACTACAATTCCATGAGTGGTTACCCACTCATCAGGGAATTTATTAAGAACCTTCTTTTTCTCACAGTTAATATACATTACAGTCAGTATCGTGTGCATGGTGTGCTTTAATTTATGCAGTGTGGAACGGTTCAGGTGTTTGTTTCTGTGGTGGCAGGAAGACACAAGTTTGTTACGGTTTTTGAGTGTGGATAGTTCAGGATGACATATGATGAAGCACACGATACTGACTGTATATAAACTGTGGTAAAAAGAGGTTCTTAATAAAGCCCCTGATCAGAGGGCAACCACGAAACAGGCTTGTCGGGATGGAATTGTAGTACGATAATTTTTCCCACATACAATGTATTTAGCTCTACTTCGACGTAACGAGCACTGTTCTACGGACAATGGACTCAGGATTTTATATATATATAGTGTGTGTGTGTGTGTATGTATATATATATATATATATATAGTGTGTGTATGTTAAGAAAAAAGTTAGCAGAAATTCTGCTTGGGACAGCTAGCTCATCCACTTTTGAAAACTTGTGTGTGCAGTTGTAGAGAATAAGAATGAATGAGCTGCTTTCCATATGGATGTAGGTGGAAATATCAAACTCATGTTCTTTGTTAAAAATGTTTTGGGCAACTCAGTGCATGGAGACATCTGTCAGTCTTTTTGCTTTAGTTGTTTGTCGCTTTAATTGGTCGGTCGCCTTAAATTTTAGCTCGGTTTAAATTTATTTCATAGTGCACGAGGAAAGTTTTGTCCGTCATCAATAATTTTACTGATTTTTACCAACTTTACAGGGTCACCTGTCACTTATCACCCAGCAGCCTTTATTTTGATTTTGTCTTTTGTGTGATCTGTTGCTTCTTTTACGAATAGAGAAACGTTTTGTGCTGGAAAACTAACATCGGGAAATGGAACGCGGTTTTTGTAATGACTCGATAGCGTTGAAGTCCTCAATTAAGAATATATATAAAGTTTTTACCTAAAAAAAAAATATATAAGGCAGCTTTACTTCTGCAAATACTTCACTTTAGTGACACCAGCGATCAGTTCCAGTTTTTTTGTTTACCCCTCCTCTTTTTTCTTTTCTTTTTTTTTTTTTGTAAGTAGCAAAGTACAACAAGCTCCGTGAAAACCTATGCGCTTTTGTTCTGACGAGGCCGTTTAACGTTCAGACGTGTGTATGGATGAACAGCCAGCTGCTGGTGCATCACGACTCTCCTTTTTGGAGTGTCACTCTGTGTGTCTATTTAAGGAATACTGTTTGCTCTGGCAGCTTGTTTGGCCATGTTTTGCGTTCTCATGTAATGATGCATTCAAAAAGCTTTTCTTTGGAAAATTGGAGGTACTGATGGAAAAGAAAGTCGTAATTTTACGTACATTGCCAAGCACAAAACAACCTGCTGGCCACAGTGGACTGGAATCCAAAATGAATGCATTCAGGGCTCAGTATGACCCCCTTTCAAAGCAGGCAAAATATTCATTTGTTTGAATTAATGTCATTGTTTTATTTTAAATGTATTCATCCTCTGTCTTTAAACTGTCATGCCAGCAAACTAAGCATGTGTACACCTGTTGTGGAGAACATGCAGAAATGTATTTTGGGCTAGAATTGTTTTCTTCCTTCACTACATTCCTTTCTCAGCTAAGTGTGTAAAGAAATTATGGGCATTGATTGACACTGGAAGTTCATTCCACCACCTGGGTGATGAGCGAAGTCTTTATTTAGGTAGTTTTGCATTTCGGGGAATAGAGATCCAGCTTGAGCCCTGTAAACATCTTGAACTGAGATTTTAAAGCAGGGCCTAAACTGTTTTTGACTTTTTAGATGAGCATCAACGTTTAATTTCCATGCAACATCTGCAAAAAGCTAGTTAAGGGAATAATGTGAGAGAACTTCAAGGTTAAAAAACCATGCAGCTGCATCCTGGTTGAGATGCAAGGGTTGGAAGACTGAATTTTTGAATAATGACAGCGAGGGATAGTTCACTGTCCAGGGCTATACCGAAGTTGCATGAATAGCTATGTTGAATGATGCAAGGGTTCTTTAGGGAGATGCCAAGAAGTTGAAATTCCATCCTCTATCCTTTTTGTACAACCGTTTTTTATTAGGCTGCTATCCATGCTCTAATACAACCTGAAACATCTCTTCTACGAGTACGTAAAGGAAAGTGTTTAGTATCGTTGGCATATCAATGCTAATCATGAGAATGTCCATCACCAATTTAAAAGGTGTAAAAGGATAACAGAAAAGGACCAAGCACTCAGCCTTGTGGGATACCATTGGAGAATGTTTATGACCATATGCTAATCCTATTCAGTTAGGATGCAAAGCTGGGCCTCTAATTCTTGTGGGAGTGAACAGGAGAGTCTTGAGGTCACAGAGGATTAGAACTGATGATAGTTTGGCTATATGTAGCGATATGAAGCTTCTCAGCAGCCAGAGAGGATGTTTCTGTGGAGTTGAGTCCAAAATGATTGGGGACCTTGATGTTCTGGGTGAGAAAGCGGGACCACCAATTGATCTGTACGTACAAAAACTTAAGAAAAAAGACATTTTGAAGTGTCTAATCTGAACATCAGATGCAGAAGTGATTCAACTAAATATTTAAAAAAACATTAACTGTAACAGTATACAAGTTAATAATAATATAACTGCTCCCATTCAGTGCAAAAATGGTGCAAATGTTTAAATGAGAAACTTAACATCTGGTTACGCTCTGTTGTGATATTATCAAGGGGTTTATTGCTATAGTCAGGTTTGGGGTCAGCCAGAGCTTTAGAAGGAAAATTCTATGAGTTCTCTGTGGACTAACCAGGTAGCTTGTTGAGGTTTGGATTAAGATTTGATATCCAAGCTCTTGTTTATACCAGAACACATTGTTTACCAAGTATGATAATATTGAACGTATGACGAATAGGTGGAATACAAAAAAAACCACTTTACCAGTTGTCTTTGAGTCTTTCACATTTAATTCCAACAAAGTTCAAGTCAACAAAAGATTGACTACAAATTCTACCAAGTCTTGGTGATATCTTTGTTTTGTGAACTGGAAACACCTATTTCAGGTGTCAGGACTATTACTGAAGAGTTTTGTATTGCTGTTATACATTGGGATGGTAGATATTCTTGTACCGTTATCATTAAAGGCCTTGTATTTAATGTATAGCTTCCTAGCTAGAATACATACAAGGTTGATGAGGGGGTGTAATAGGAAGTCATTAAGGATTCATCTCATGGATCGTACTTCGTCAATCATCTAAAAAAAAACATGGTGGTCTTTTAGTTCTGTTTAAAATAAAACAATCGGTTTCTGCTACAACAGTGATGAATATGAAAGGACCTCCTTTTAGACTCCTAGGCCTTTTTGGTGTTATTGACTGATCTCCCTTCTGTCCAGTGCATCAGTGGAGAAAACCCCCCCAGCAAAGCCGGGCTACTCCTATACCAGTGAAATATGCACTACCACATTACTACCAGATATGCACCACCAGTGATGTGCTGAGGATGATCAACCACCAAAAATCTAGTCAGTTGTGCTCTTTTGGTGGTCATGACAAAGTCTACACAGCTACCGATGAACCACAGTAGTATTTAAATACTCAAAGCGGTATTTAATGGAATATCCAGGGAGTGTAGTATTAGGGTGGGTGTTCTGAAAAACGTTAAATGTTTTTGTACCACACGTGGTGCATTTAAATCAAACAAGCCTACCAAAATCATTGTCTGGTTCAGTAGTCTTTTGGAGTGACTAGTGGATTTAACATCGCTTCATATGGCGGTCATTTCCTTCCGTCACATTTAAAAGTGCCTAATGGCCCACTTGGATCCGAACAGGCTTCCGGTGCCTTCTGAGCCGTGGAAAGGCACTTCGGACAGATCCCAGCAAAAACGGCGTTAGTTGAAACATGGCACCATTTTGGTTAAAATGGGCAATAATAAAATGGCAGCTTTTAGTTATCACTCACGCCTTGCTGTTTACTACCCGCCTCCTTGATTGATGGACAGCTTGGATCCTCCCACTGTTTTGAAGGCGTAAAAGCTCACAACTCTCCGAGGTTTGTTTCAGTTGGCTGTCAGAGGCAGTTGTGATAGTGTTTCAAGCCATAAATGGAAATAAATATTACACCTGTGGGACTTTTGAATGCCTTTTTCTTTTCAAAATGCTTTTCCCATTTCCCAGATAACATTGGAAAGTTGATCGTTACAAATGTAGTAAAATTAAATAACCTTAAAAGTCTTTTTTCAGGTGAACATATTGCTTTTATACGACACAAAACGGAATAGTTGCTAGATTGAGTTTCTATTGTGCTTTTCTATCTAATTGGGCAACGAAATACCACTCTCACAGCTGACAGAACAAGTCCTTCATAGTCTGTACTCTTACATTGGGATCACATTGGGGCGTATGTGTCTCATTAAGATTCGATTTCAACACGTTATTTTGTGTTCCTGTGAGAGCGTGGTGCAATTCTGCCATTTTTTTTAAAAATCTGAGATCCAGCCGCAGGGTGTCTGGCTGGATAGGGAAGAGCTTCACTTCACCAGAACACAGCCCCCTTGTTGAGCTTCCATCGTGTCAGAGTCTGAGGGCGCCGGGTGCGTCTCTGGGTAAGGAGTGCCAGGTTCCAAGAGTGGGCTGAGAGCATGAGGTGTATGAGAGAAAGCCGGGCTAGCGACGGAGGTATCAGCGTGGTCCTGCATCGGTGGGTACTGGTCCTGTGCCAGCTGTGTCTGGTGGAAGTAGGCCTGCAGATGAGACTGCTTCTGTAGATGAAGTCTCTTCTGCTGCAGCCTAAGGATTCCAATGTTTTTTAGGTGAGTGTACTTGAATTCCATTTGCCAGTTTTTCCAAAAGTCATTATATATAAGATGACAAATAGTTCATACGCTCCTTACCTGTATTCCTGTAGCTGCTGCTCAAGTGTACGAGGTGTAGGATCCTTACAGAACATTTGCCCACTACTGGCCAGCAGACTAGCTCTCTGGAAAAACAGACACATCATTACTCGAACCCATTGTCACATTGCCATTTTAACCAATGTATACAGATTTAAAACCAGAAAGTGGTGGAGTATGTTAGGCAGCAACTGAACAAAAAGTTTTCAAAGCAGGAAAAATATGCAAACGTAGGGATCAATGGATAGATGACTGGCTCCGAGCATCCCCAGTACCGCTAGTCATCTGTTCATATGTCCAGTATGTGGTGGAAAGTTCCAAACAAATGTACAAAGGAGGACATATGGTGAACCAGGAGTGTGTTCTTGAGCACCCAGGGCTTGCTCACGTCGACGGGGACTGACTAGTACCTCTGGTCCACATAAGAGTACAATTTGCTGATAAAGTTAATGCTGCCGATTATAGAAAGACCAGTCAGAGTGCACGTGCTTGACCCCTGTCCACAACGGAAAGTGTCTACAGTTGGAACATGAGCAGCAAAACTGGCCCATAGAGCAGTAGCAGAAGGTGAATGGGTCTGATGAATCACGCTGGATGACAGCTGGATGCATGTGTGTCACATTCATAGGGAAGAGATGACTCCAGGATGGACTGTGTGAATAAGGCAAGCCAGCAGAAGTAGTTTGATATCTGGGCCATGTTCTGTTCTGCTGGAAAACCTTATGTCCTAGAATTCATACTATCTATCTAAACATAGTTGCAGACCAAGTACACCCCTTTACAGGAATACCCTCTTTTAGCAGGATATCGTGCCCTGCCATACTACCAAAATTCTCTGGGAATGGTTTTGGTGGAGGGCCATGGTGGCCTGGTGGTAGGGTGCTGGATTACTGATTCCAAGGTCGGGGGTTCAAGCCCCACTATCAACGGGTTTTCACTGCTGGCCCCCCAGTGCAGCTAACTGGGTTATCAAAGGCCGGCCATGTCTCTCACTGTCTGTGGTGAGAGGAATGTAAAAGAA
>JBCNYG010000005.1:25443357-25454153 GCA_039654305.1 Porochilus rendahli | reverse complement strand
GCCCCACTATCAGCGGGTTGTCACTGCTGTCCCCCCCGGTGCAGCTAACTGGGTTATCAAAGGCCGGCCGTGTCTCTCACTGTCTGTGGTTGCAAGACCTGCGATGGTCTGGCGAGCTGTCCAGGGTGTACCCCGCCCTCGCCCAGAGCCGGCAGAGATGGGCACCAGCCTCCCCGCGACCCCAATTAGGAATAAGCGGTTCAGAAAATGAATGAATGAATTTACTTTTGTTCATGAAAAATTCCCTGAGATCCCTGGTTCCGGGTGCGCGGTGTGAAAAAGGCAGCGTTCCGTTATCAGTGGGTGAGTGGGATCAGTTAACAGACGTCTGCAGTGTAAGTATCTGATGACAACCCGTGGTTCTTAGGCCACTGTTTGCTGAGTACAGAGCATCTGGTCCGGATTACGCCGCACAGGTTTAGGCCCTGAGACTACAAGCAGCTTTATGAAGTGTCACCTCAGACGTAATGGACATACAGTAGAAGCTGTCATAAGTAAATGAAGTGGTTTTGAACCGGAGGGACATTTTCGTAGTTCTTGGAACCGTAGGTTGGAACCCCAGTGTGTCTATACTGCAAGAACTAAGGACAATTCTAGTTCTTAGAACAACTGACCTTTCTACATACTACTTCATGGTAAGTACTCCCCAAGCAAAACCAGGAATGACAAGTCAAGCGACAAGTCAGTGGTTGAACATGAACAAATTATGGTTGACAACAACTACCATGTTTAAATGTCTGTTTGAAAATGTCAGCCGAATAAACAACTTTTAAAGCCCGTGCTAAAACTGGAAAAGATAAAGGAAAGTCCATATATCATGCCACACTGGCATATAGAGAAAATATCCCAAGAAGAGATGTAGTTTTTGGGTGGCACGGTGGAGGAGTGGTTAGCACATTTGCTTCATGGTAAGAACATCTTTGGTTCGAGTCCCGGGCTTGATGAGGATGTTTCTCTGTGGGGTCTCTGTGAGCCTTCCCAAGACCCGAGTAGGATTAAGCGGTTCGGCATATGAATGATGCCACATTACTCACATTACAGTGCGTATGCAATGCTTGATAGAGCGCCCTCGTGGGGAGTTCCTCTTAGAACGGTTTGATGTGAAAATGTCTCGTGATGGAGCAGGATGGTTGGAGGTGAAAGTGACTGTGGATATCCAAAAACCTTCTTCCGGCAGAGCGAGGGAAGACCGGAGGGGGTGTGATGACACCGGCTAAATCAAGACCTGTCATGTTCACGTGAAGGAGGAATCCCAGATGCTAAAGCTACATCGATTTCAGGGCAACTCAAATCCATGCTTAGTCAAATCAAACACTTCGGAAGCCCCCGGATCCCCCCCCCCCCCTCGCTCTTCTGTTCTTCTCAGTATGTCATATATAAGGCGATCGCTGAGCGCTGAAGTCTCACTGGATAACCTCATTTATCCGCGTCAGCTCTCACCTGCTGAAACATTACAAAACGTGGCTTTGATAACGATCTGTCCTCCTGGTGCCCTTTTCACAGACAGCCGTGTTGTGCTGGCATTTGGGAAGCATGCCAAGAGCTTTGATGTTCGCATCACTTCGAACGTAATACATGCTTGCGTAAAACCCTGCAGCACTAATCCGAACCAGTTGAAGACCACAGAGTCCTCGAGCTCCAGTTGGTTTGTTTTTTAGATGCAAGCTTTGACTGTGAACTGGCTGGCCTTACCGTCCAGCGTTTGGTGGATACCATCTAAGCATGATTTTATTATATTGTGGCAATCATTCTCTGACAGTGCTGTAAAATGAATGCAACCTTTTACCCTCGTATGACCTAGTTCCTTAGTGTGTGAATCTGCTGACGACATGTTCATGTAACTGTAGGCTTTATCAAAGGGTGAGAGCACACTAAGCATTTCAGCCTAATGATTTCATGGTATCCTGGTACTAAATGCTGGTGGGCGTACAGTAAATGGCTGCGCTAAGCGTGAGAAACCCAAAAGCATCCTTCCTTTTTCCATCATGGGTGCCATGGCTAATTAACAGAGATAAACAAATGGCATCTGTTCAGTACCCATTACAATATCAGAAGACCTGTAGGAGGATCAACACCCAATGTAAGCAGATGGTGAAGTGACTGCATGTACAGTCTGCTACAAAATTATGCACATGCCAGCTTGACGAAAAATTTCAGGAATTGCTGAGCAGTAGGAATGCAGGAATGCAAGTGCTCACCAAAGATCTCCCCGTTTTTGGCATACTCGGTAACCAAGTAGAGCATGTTCTTGGTCTCCATGACCTGTTGGGTGGGAACAAACACAATCTGCGTTAATAAAGTTCTGGCTTTCACTGAGAATTTTTTTTCATTAACATTAATCAAATTAGTGTAAAGGCAAAAAACACAAAGATGACTCATAGACACAGTGATGATAAACACTAGGTGCGAGACAGAATTTGGTTCTCTGGAACATCACGATACACAATTCTGCCGGGAGGAATTTGCTGCTCATATCATTAATTTATTCATTCGTTCAGGGTGGCCGGGTGGCTGGAACATATCCCTAGTGACTCCTGGCAAATGTGGGGTACATCCTGCACAGCTCACCAGTCTAACACAACAACCATTCTCATACACACTCACACCTAGGGGCAATTTGGAACATTCATTCATTTTCTGAACCGCTTATTCCTAATTAGGGTCACGGGGAGGCTGGCACCCATCTTAGCCGACTCTGGGCGAGGGCAGAGTACACCCTGGACAGCTCGCCAGGCCAGCGCAGGGCACAAACACGCCGACTCTTGACGAAAATCAGCAGTGGTTCTTTTACATGCCTCTCACCATAGACCGTGAGAGACATGGCCGGCCTTTGATAACCCAGTTAGCTGCACTGGGGGGACAGCAGTGACAACCCGCCGATAGTGGCTCGAACTCCCAACCTTGGGATCAGTAATCCAGCACCCTACCACCAGGCCACTACTGTGAATGTTAGTAAATAAATCCCCTCTGCATTTCCCGACTATGGTCTGGAGTGAAAGCAGGAAAGGATGACAATTGGTTTTCTTTTGACCGCCTCTCACGTGCTGATTTCCGCATTCAGTTGTAAAGACAGGTAATCTTGTTGGTTTAATAATCCGTGGAGCAAGTTCATGTTCCGTGTTTCCGTTCATGTTTAGTGTTTGTCTGCCTACCTAAGTAAAATTGTGTGGCTTTTTTTTGGTTGTTTGTTTTTAACCCCTCAGCCAGTTATGGCTGGACAGGTATTGTCGTTGGCTTGGCGGGCAGGCGGGCGGTGTGACGGTAACTTTGTCCAGGCACAGGCCAGCTTTCTGAACTTTTGAATAGGTACTCCCTATGACCTTACCTGTGCGTGGGGTAGCTAATTTGCATGTGACCGTTGACCTTGAACATATAAACTCTGTCTGGGCCATTGATCATCTTGCATAGCTGCATGCTGCAACGATTTTCAGTTATTGCGTACCTTTTGCCAAACGTCTGTTTTTGTCGTACGTGTGCTTGAGGTGTCCTGGCTGAGGGGTTTCGACGTTCTATAGAACACCTCTTTTTTTTAAGCTGTGCGAGTCTGAGTGGTGGCGTATGAGCCTCTATTTTTAGGTTTCAGTTATGTTATTGCACAAGCTATACATAACAGCCGATCAGCATCGAGTCGGCAATGGGATGTGCACACAGGACAACTACCAGTCATTTTCTCTAACACTGAAAGGGAGGAAAAAAATGACAAACCTTTTCAAATTAAATGAGAAGATATCACAGAATCTCACGACAATTTGTCAGGATGACGATATTATATTCTGGTAAGGTGGGGGCCATGCTCATCAAGATAGAAATGTTTCATCACAGGATCTTTGCAACAACCTCTCCTCTGATATAGAGCTAATATCGTTCCCTTTCACTTGTCTTCTGTCAGTTCTCTGGGTTTACTGTCTCATTATATTGGTTCTTACTGCTAAGGCCTGCACAAAGTCCAGTATATTTGAACAAAAGACCTGTAAAAACCATGAATCCATCATAAGCCTCTTTGTCGGCTTAGAGACAGCAGGTGGCTTTCATCCGCAGCAACAGCAGAATTTGCAGAGCATTGTTACAGAATTTACTTTTCACGAAATCTCAACCATTCTAATGTATCTGATGATTAATTGTAGCTGAACACACTTTCCGAGGGTCCTTGGACCTCCCAAAGCAGTGGGCTACAGCTGAGCTCTTATCAATGTTGTGTAACTGATCCACGTTAACCTAATATGTGAACCACCACAACAGCTGGACCCGCATTGCCTTTGGATTCCTGGAAAGTGATTATGAGACAGCGTAAAGACTTCACGCTCACATGGCTGCCGTGTCAGGGAGCAAACTTTAGTATGTGGCATTGAGGGTCAGCGGTTGATATCTGGTGAAGAAATACACACTAAAAAATTGGGGATTGGACTGTATTTCCTCCGGAAATTTGCTTTTAGAAATTAGACTTTTTTTTTTTTTCATACCATTCTCTTCTAATTTGGTTGTTTGCCAAATACCAGTCAGGAGCTGGCTCTGCCTTATCAAATAAGGGCTACCAGCTGGTGAGGGTGAAGGCCAGTATGCTTCTATTGACACACCAGACATCTGCTGTCTTTTCGAACTGCTGCTCATGTTCCATCACAAAGCAGGTGAACACTTTTGGAGGACAGCACTCTGCATATGATAGTATGGATAGTATGCAGGTGGCGTAGTGGTTAGCTCGTCCACCTCACAGCAAGAAGGTCAAAGGCTCATGAAGAGGGCTGCACGCTAGGCTAGTTGGCTGTTCCAAATTTCCCCAGATGTGAATCCGAATGGTTGTGTGTGATGGTCCTGCGATAGGCTGTGTCCAAGGTGTGACCGGTCTTCACTCAGAGTTAGAGAGTATACAGTGTAGTTTTATCCCTTCCCTGAAAGAGCATGACCAAATATGCTCCCATTTAAAAATACTATGTGCAAGGTTTTTTCCATCCATGTGTTATCTGCACTGCTTATCCGTCATGGTCGTGGGGAGGTTGGTGCCAATCCCAGCTGGCGTAAGACTGGGGTGGGGTACACCCCTTGGCAAGTCGCCAAACTATCGCAGTACCGACACAGCTATGGGCAGTTTAGAGTAGCCAGCAGAGCTAATCTCCATGTTTATGGACTTTTGGGGGGGACCAGAGCACCAGAGCACCAGAAGGAAACCCACACAAGCACAAGGAGAACAAGCAAATTCCACACAGGAAGACTCCAGTCTGCTACGAGGTTCAAACCCTCCACCGTCTTGCAACAGAGTTAACCACCGTGCCACCCCAAAAGGCTTTTTATATCAAACAATCATCACCTTAATGTGGTGTTCTTCCACGATCCACTGTCAGGCTGCTAACATAATGGCGGTCTGTTAGACCATGCTGTGGCTTAATTGGCCAAATATCTTCATATAATAAAACAAATGGAATGCTGGGACTCTTGACTCAGTAACGATCGATGCTAATGACAACATTTAGAGCAAGAATCCCGAAATGGAAAAACGGAAAGAACTTTGAAGGCACTGCCTGTACCATCAAATGCCTACATGCATGTCGAGTCAAACAAACACGGAGGAAAAAATAAGAGAGTCAGTCTGAGGCACCTGGTAAAGCTTGATGATGTGCGGATGGTCCAGCAGCTTCATGATCTCAACCTCCCTGTAGATCTTCTCCAGGTTTGCAGCATCCAACTGGGTTTTATCTATGATCTTTATGGCCACCTGCATTTAGATGCAGACGTTAGTTATTACTGTGGTGTTGCAAATACTCATGAACTCTTCAAAGTGTCATTTCTTCCTTATAGACTATTATAGAAATAATCGTATTTTATTAGACTGATAACTCATTCTCTAGGGTCCAAAGACACAAAAAACACCAAGAGAGTATGCTTTGTTTGCAGCATATAATTGCCATGGTGTTGTTTCAAAAAAAACTTCATGACATTTTCTTTGCAAAATCACAACATTTTTCCTTAACACCTTGAATTTGTGACGGAAAATTCGAACCACTCCATAAAGTTTTCAACAGGGTTAAGTTCAGGACTCTGGGGTGTCGAAAAATGACTCCTCAAGCTCCCTGAGCCACTCTTTGCCTATTTGAGCCCCAGTTTTATAGCTGGGGGAGTAAAAAGTCCATTGCGGGATAACCTGGCCATTCCATACATTCAGGTTGTCAGCTGTCTTGATTTTATTGCTACATAATGTTGCTGAGCCTTTACCCCACCATCTCAAGTAGCAGTGCCATGGAGATCACGTACATGCTGTAATCGAGTCCATGAAGCTAATATACCTCTAGTGCCGTAATGTAGTGTTTTCTTTTACAGCTGTTCAATTATTTCATTTTTTCCCCCAAGACCTGAATAAGGCTTGACCTCATGTAAGCACATCTCTCATCTGGGACTACTTTTCTGCTGTTTAAAAATATAGTGTTTGTGATGCACTGTGTAGATTTTCCTCATCGTTATTCTATTATTTCCCAGGAGCACATTGTGTCGACAATTTCCAATTTCCGGGTGAGTATTTAACCCGGGAAAGTGCTTTTATAATGTAGCTTTACATTAAAAATGTTTCCAATAAAATATATACACAGTGCAGCACGGTGGGGTAGCGGTTAGCACGGCCCCCCTCATAGCAAGAAGGTCCTGAGTTTGAGTGCTGGACTCAGCTATGTGGAGCTGGAGTCTATCTTAGCCGATTCTTGGCGACTCCCTGAGCAGCTCGCCAGACCATCGCAGTGCCAACACTACAACATGCAACCATTCATACTAATACCCACAACCATGGGCAACTTGAAGCAGCCAATAAGCCTTGAAGCATGCCTTTGGACTGTGGGAGGAAACCGGAGTACCCAGACGAAACCCACACAGGCGCGGGGAGAACCCTTCACATACAGAAACACCCTCGCTAAGCCCGAGTCTTGAACCCAGGTCCTTGTTGTCTTGTTTTAGGAGGACATGCTAACCACAACACCAGCGTGCAATCCATGACCAATAAAGAAAAATCCGATATGTTTACAGCATTCATTCATTCATAGCTGGCAAGGGAGGCAGCTTTGGTGTTTTATTTTAAATAAATGTAAAAGGTTTAGGAATTAAAAATAATTGCAAAATCAGTCCTCTTGAATTGAGGCCAATTATAAACCAGCGAGACGTGGCTAAGGTTGAGCAAAAAAAAAAAATCACACACTACATATATTCTGACAGGTCTGACACGTTTCCCATTGAAATTTTTTTAAGTACAGAAAGAAATAAAGAAAGAAAGAAAGAGGGAGGCTTTCAGCCTTGGTATCCTACCAAGTCCTATTTGGACTTGAGGTTTAAATCCTGATGAGAATGAAGAGTCGGGGCTCTGAAGTCAGCTGCAGATGGTGACACTGCTTTACACCTAGAGTCCAGTTAACTACGTGCCTTAAAAGAGGTTCAAAGCAATGCGACAATTAAAGTTACAGTGGTGGCAGATAGATGTAAGCACCCAGTCTGATATAACATACATTTGGCACATTCCTGGAGAAGCCCCTGAACAATAAACCAATGGAATAGAGGATTGCTGCTGTATTATTATTATTATTAATATTATTGTTATTGTTATTATTATTAGTCCTTGACCAGCGGTCAGACTCGGCGCCCTGCACAGGGGCCACCGCTCAGTGTCCAGGTTATTTCTCTGACTTTGGTACTTGTTTGAGGTTTTTTTTTTTGCACTCACACACCTCCGACTTGGTGATCCGGTGTCTCGCCAGCTTCACCACAGCGAAGTTCCCTTTCCCCAAAGTGCGCTCGATGTCATAGAATCCGACCCGAACCGGCGCCCGTTGGCAGGGTTTCCTCTCCGGTTCAGCCATGGCTGTTGCTTTGAACCGATCCGCGTGAAGCGCGCGCGCACCTGTGCGACCGAAACCGTAAAGGTGGAGTTGGAGGAAGCGCCCGGCTTAATGATCTCTATAATAATAATAATAATAATACTAATAATAATAATAAATATTTCAGACGCGCATGCGAACTCAAGCGCCGCGCCCGGTGTCGGCTCGGTTCCTTCACATGGTTTCCGGTCTGGTGCCCGTCAGCGGGTCCCGCTCGCCCGCGAAACGGCTGGCTCACGCGCTCGGCGCGAAGCACGCTGTCTCTGGCGGTCCGCATGCGGTGACGTCAGTGCGAGAGATTTTTTCCCCTCCCTTCTGTAAGCTAAAGGGGGTGTGGAGGGGTTGGTAGGCGTGGTCAGCACGGTCCACAGTCCGTAACCAAGGCAACCTTATCCGCCTCGTACGTCAATCAGTGCCTGCAGAGCTCCTTCCCTTGATTTCGCCTGGGCTATTTTTCAGCTCTTTATTATTATTATTATTACTATTATTATTAACTTTCTTATTCTAACGTTATTAATAACAATAACTATTATAATTATTATTATGACAAATATTGGCATAGCATATACACATTTTATATTATTATTATTATTATTATTATTATTATTGTATTATTATAATAAATAAATAAGTAAATAAATAAATAATAATATATTCTGCAACATGGGATTTTGTCCTGTCCTGTACATAGTCACCCCTCAAAGTGCCCTCACTGCCATTTTTTTCCACCCCAAAATTCTAAGAACCTGGATGTGATCTGCCACTAACATGAGTTCATCATCTTCCCATTGTTCACTCACTATCTTCACCCTTCATGAACAAACAGAGCATTATTCTAACCCTGGCCGCCATGTTTACCATCCTCATCACATTTTGATATATTAACTTATATAAGCCTACAGTGGAATGAAATTTGTGCGTATTTATGATCTATAATCGTTTAAAAAATGCCTGAAAGTTCTAAGGTGTATCAACTTGTACGATTGTATGGGAATGTAGTCTGTAATATATCCCCACCTGCTGGTTAATGGTGGTATTGAAAAAGAAGCCTTTATTTGTCACATGGCAGCACAGTGAGATTTATTGTTTCTTATTCGGATGCTGGTCAGTCTTGATACAGCAGAACAGAAAGGGTTAAGGGCCCTGCTCAAGAGCCCAGCAGTGACATCTTGTCAGTGCTCAGGATTTTCTGATTAGTAACCGAAAATCTTCACCATGAAGCCATTAGAACCTCACAGCTCTGTATTGGTGTAATGAGTGTGTGCATACATTCATGTTATCCAGGAAACACACAAAACGTTTTCCGAGCAGTCCGAGTGTTGGATGAGATTGAAATATTTATTTATTTAATCTCCACACCCTTACAGAGCTACCATGTGCTGTAGGTTTCTCATAACATGTCTACGTGAGTTAACCGCATCAAGGTGTGTCTCATATTGTATCCAAAAGTTCAACAATCGGATTTATGTCGTAGACGCATCATGCAAATAATACGGGACTTTTCATGAATAAATCTGCATGTCATTCATCCATGTGAATCATTAGGTGGGAATTTTTTTTTTACAAAAAGTTACACAACTAACCTTTTTGTGGTTTTTGACACCTTACACCAAAAAAGGAAAGCGCTATCCACCCTCTTCTACATACATACGTTATTTTATGTGAGCACATGTTTGGCTGTAGTGATTGCATCTCATGCTTTCGAAACTCCACACACTAAACTAGTAGAAAAAGCAGAATTAAGATATAAATGACCCAATTAAACAGGTACTGTGTTAGAGGACCAATCATTCAAACACTAGTTTTAAAGACCACATTTATTTAGTTCAAGTTTCAGGCTTACAAGTTAGCATGAGGGGGGTGACATTTTTAATGCTTATTCCAATACAAAGACTGATGCAATATGGAAGGAAGCAGCATAACCGGGCCATGCAAACCCAACACGATGAGTCACAGGCACATACAGAACGAAGTTATGCACAGAGTATTCATTCGTTTATTCATTAGCCGAGCCGTTTATTCCCGTTATTGCTGCAGGAAGGCTAAAGCCCGTCTCAGCGGGGTACAGCCCTAAACAGCTCGCCAGACCATCACGTGGCCGACACACACAACCATTCGCACACACACCTGGGGGTTATACCATGCAAGTACAGGACTGCACACTTAGTGTCATGATCTTCTAAAACGTCTTGAAATTTCGACGGAGCTGATCACCACTTTAGGTCATCTGACCATCTTGCCTGCCATAGGAGACTAAGTCAGAAATGATGTTCGGCCGATTCCAAGGCAACGATCTCAAAGCTGTTTGTCACTGAAGTGCCTGTTTACATGGACAACATGTTTACATCCTTGCTTTGCTTATGAATTCTTTCGGATCGCTGGAGGAGGTGATTGTTTAGTAACTGTAGAGCTCGTTATCCAGCCAGCTGTGTTCTCTGTGGCAACTGGTGCCGGAACGGTTCTGGTAGGACTCGTAGAGATCACTGGTGACAAAGCCACTCTCCGTGCTGGCCAGCGTGACAAAGCCACTCTCGGTGTCGTGGCCGCCCAGATTGTCATATTCGTCAGTCGGGGTGTCTGGCGAGGAACCCAGGAACGAGGTGTTCTTGGGGCGAGGCCGGGAGTCAGTCAGATCAGCCTCGTGCTGCCTCCGGATCACGTTGTACACATCTGGACTCGGGCTGCTGCAGCGTTCTGCCGGGGGCCAGGTTCCATGCTTTTCTGTAGGAGTCTTGGTTTGTGTTCTTCTCCTGAAGACACGGAATGGACATGATGTCATAACAAACCAACAAACACCCAAAATGCGTGCATATATATTTAGTAGTAATAACATGATATACAAGGCGGCACGGTGGCGTAGTGGTTAGCACGTCCACCTCACAGCAAGAAGGTCCTGGGTTTGATTCCCAGCTCGGGCGTTTCTGTGTGGAGTTTGCATGTTCTCCCCGTGCT
>JBCNYG010000005.1:25175880-25195489 GCA_039654305.1 Porochilus rendahli | reverse complement strand
TGTAACTGCAAACGTGACTGTAGGAGTACGTGGATGAAACCCATGCACTAAGCCTGGGGCTTGAACCCAGGACCTTCTTGCTGTGAGGCGGATGTGATAAGCACCACGGCACCTGATATAATTTATTTGATATTACGTGGTGATGTTGACCAGCTCTGATTGAATGATCTGAATGAATCCGACTCGCCTAATGAGAAGATCTGTGAATGTCCGTGTCTGATTTGTTAGTAAAATAAATCGGGACTGATGCTGTTTCCTGCTGTAACGTCCCAGGACTCGTTCCGCCTTTTCAAAGAAAAACGAATCATATTCTAACTGCTTGTTATTCTTATTATTGATGGTTTTTATCCATCCCCATACACAGGTGAAGGATGCACGTCGAACCCTCCGATGTCCACAGGTGGAGAAATTTGACGCTTCAGAGCACGAGGCTAAGTTTTGGTGTTACTGCTGTCAGATGGAGGTGCAGAAACACGTGACTGACGGCAGAGTCGCCGTGCGTTATGGGGGTCTGCTGGAGCACATGAGCACGTAAGACTTCACGCATGCTGGAAAGACTGACGGATGCTTATGGTAGGGTCAAGTGGGTCACCGTGTGTGTGTGTGTGTGTGTGTGTGTGTGTGTGTGTGTGTGTGTGTGTGTGTGTGGGTGTGTTTCAGTCAAGAGCACCGCAAAAGCACGAACGCCTTCTGGTGGAAGAACAAAGCAGATTATAAACACAAAGAAAAGTTCATCATCACCAAGCAGGAGACCGAACGGTCCGGCACGGCATTATATTGTATTTATAATGAATATGTAGTTTGTTATTATTATTATTGTTATTATTATTATTATTTTAACGTGTGAAGGATTTTTCTCTCATTTAGATTTAAGAAAGAACTCGCCAAGGCTCTCGAGCGATACGAAGAGAAGGAGGACGCGCTTCTCAAAGAAGTATGTTTTCCGCTCCGCGTCTCATCTCGCATGTTAACGTCTGTTATTCTCACGACCGTCGTAATTTCTCAACGTGATGTCTTTTTTGCGTTCCGTAGCAAGCGGATTTAATCCGGGCGCAGGAGCAACACCGTCGGGAGGTTCTTCAGGCTCTTATAGAGGTTTGTGTTCCAGGAATGAAGCAACAGTATCCATATCACATATGACCCGCTAGTGGATTTTGTCAGTTGACCCCGCAAAGTGTTTTATTTTTCAGAAATACAGCCACAAGAGTTGATCAGACAGATACTACCATCGGTACAAAGAAACATAAGTAGAGGAGCAGGCCAGGGGAGGCAGATAAATTTTTCCCCCGATTTCGTTGTAGCCGCCTTCCAGTCCGACAAGTGTTTCCTCCCTATCACATACCACCACCGACCAATCAGAGTGGAGCACAAGCAAGCACGTATCCCCTCTATGACACGCAATGATGCCGTCTTTACAAACCGCTGCATGTGCAGCCAGGGGCGGCCGAACACCCTCCCCTTTTGTACGAGTGAGCGCGCGGTAGCCCGTGATCGCAGTAAGTGACAGGGAGGTGAGCGGGTGCCATCCATTCCTCCCGTGGGAGCTCGGCCAGCTAGCTCGCATGGACTCCCGGTCGTGGATGGTCCTCAGGTTGATAGTCACACACCTTGTCGACGCACACGCGTACATTTTTTTAAAATTAAATTCTATAAATAAATAAATATTTCTGTTATTTAAGTACAAAGGCAAATTTAATACAGACTGAACTCCTTTAGAATAAACGCAGGAATTTAGAAAACGATAGTGTGGCACTATATATATATATATTTATTAGTGTGTATATAGTATAAGCTACGTAAATATAAACGGACGTCCAAGTCAGCGTGCTGGATTTGTTAGCGTCTTGCGCTTGCTTGTGCATGATTTGAGTTTGGTAGACTTTTTTTTGATGTGTGATGCGAGTTGGTTGTTCCTGTTGACCTTTCCTGAATCAAACCCAGCCCGACCCAGAGCCGCAGCAGTCCGATGAAGCCGAGCAGCAGAACCTCCGACCCACGACCTGGTAAGAGATCCGGAGCTGCGTCCTTCCACAGAGCCGAGAAGCATTTCACGCGAATAGATTTACATCCATCAGCCGAGGCGTTTAGTTTCTGACGTTTGTCAATCAGTGTGACGCCAGCTCGTCATGACCTTGTGTATAGGGAAATTAGCGCTCTGCTCCAGGTGTGTTGAGTCGCTTGGAGGCACAGCCCACGCTACAGTATGTAAAGAGGGTATGTGGACGCCTGACCATCACAACCATACGTTGACGTTTTATTAAGAGTTGAAAACGCCGTCGTATCGAATGTCTTTTTGTGCTCGATGCTCAGAATTGTTTCACGCACTCGTTGTAACGGCCACAAATTCCCAGCGTCCGTTAATCAGAAATTAACGTAAGGCTCGGGCGAGTTGTATTTCCAGCAAAAACTCTTGATTTTCATAAAGTTCGTGCAAGTATATTAGCACCCTCAGTCACCTAGCATCAAATATAGACACACTTAAGCTATTTTAAAAAGCAACTGTGATAAATATACAACCAACAACGAAACGCCTCTTTTAAAGGAAACGCATTCATGTATTCCCTCATTGGAGTAAGAATTTTTTATTGTCGTCCGTCCGGGCCCTCGTGAAAACAATATCTCGATCACGCTTTAAGGGATTTTCTTTAAACTTTGCATAAAAGTCCTTTCTGACTCAAGCAAGGACGGATTTAATTTTTGGAAGTCAAGGGTCAAGGTCAGTGTTTTTAAGAGAATAAAAAAAAATTCTATTCACCTTTAACTCCACCTTGACTCAAGGATGAAGTGAGGTCATAGGTCTAAGACCAAGGTCACTGCGGACTCACGTGGGCCATTTGCGCAAAGACATATAACCACCAGGCGGTAGTGCTAGTTGATTTAATGCCTTGACATGATATCTCTTTTTTTTAAATTTTTTTATCCAGTAGCGGCTCAGCGACACAAGTTTCAAGTAAATTTAATCTGTAATTCTAAAGTGGCCTGCTTTATGTGCCGCTTCATTGTACCATCTCATCACTGATTTAATTTTTCCCGTGTTTGTATTGCACTGATCGATACAAAGCGGCCATCTTGGTCCTTGCATTTCATTCCAACTTGGTATTCAAGCGAGACGACACGCGTTTGGTCTGGTCTCGCTAAACATTCGTTTTAGTTTAAGGATTGTCATCAAGTACGCCGTATTATCAAGAAACGATTCACAATTCAAGAGGTTATTGTAACGTTAAACGTTGAGCTACGCTGGATTTGACTCTTGTGTCGCGATAGCCCGGGTTCAGCGCAGACAGGAAGTTTGGACAGCGTGCTGAACGAGCAGCCAGGCCCCAGCTCCAACGATCCCTTCGTCCAGACTCAATGGGACGATTCAGGACAAGGACTCACTTTCATCGGCTATCAGGTAAACGCCTGAAGAGTTCCTCGCGATTGGCGTTTGATTCCTCGTCTTAGAAACCCTAACCTTTGTCGTTGCCTTTTGAAGGAGTGCTCTGCCAGTGGAAACGTTCACACAGGTGAGTTTCGCCCGTAAGGAGTGTTGATGGAGACGGTTGAACGATGGCGTGCGTGAACGGGACGTATGTTGTGTCGCAGGGGCGGTGCCGCCATGGCTGCTGGAGGATCCCGAGGATAAGAGCGCGGGTAATAAGACGCCGGACATCGGACCTTCGCTCCAGGATTTCCTTAAATACAGTGAGAATTATTGATGATTTAAGTATTAATCACATGACCCTCTCGGGCTCTTCTCTCGCGCCGCGTCTAACCTCCGCTCTCATTCTCCATTACAGAAGAGCAACAGAAGCTCAAGAGGCTTCCAGCCAACCGCGTGGGCGCCAACTTCGACCACAGCTCCCACACCGACGACAACTGGCTCCCGTCGTTCGGACGAGTCTGGAACAGTGGCAGGCGCTGGCAGTCCAGGTGAGCTCCGAGATCACCCAGCATGCAGCTAATACGTCATACGATATCGCATAGCGCTGAAATCCCAAACGCCGGTGCTTTTTCAGGCATCAGTTCAGGCAGGAAGAGGCGAAAGGTGGCCAGAAGAGAGGGCGGCAGCATGGAGGGAAGGCAGCCAAGAAGCAGAAACATCTCACCAACGGCGACGTCTGATCAGCGGATATTCACGTTCAGCTGCATGTAGGAATGGTCCTGACGTATGGGATGCGACACAGTTTGTAGCAGCACTGCTTGCCGAACAAAACAGTAAATTTAAATGTATGCTATTGTTAAAAATAAAAAATAAAACATGGATAGTGTTCAATTTAATCTATTTTCCCCTTCGCCCAAATAAGGAGTTCCGGCAGATGTATTGTAATCTGCAGCATGTGTTTATTTGTGAATAAAATAAAATCCTAACCACACCCGTGCACCGGTTTTCACTAAACTTGGTAGGGACACTGCCCTACCCAGGATGAAGAAATTATGATGGTGGAAGGTCAAAGGTGAAGGGCATAGCGCTTATAACCTAAAAATGATTGTCAGTAGGCATGTCGTTATTATGGGACATTATTAGGACACCATATATGGATGTCCAGTTAAGACAGTTACGTTTGACTTTGTGTCCTTAAGACGTCAAACCCTAGCAATCTCATAAGAGAGTTATTTGTGATTGTTAGTTGAGCTCATGTGTGATTAGAGAGGGTGTGTTTTTAAACATGTCCGCTGGTTTATCAAAGATTCGATATTCCCTCATCCACCCCGGAACCGTTTCCTCCTGGAATCAAGGAAGAGGACAGCGGCGCAGGACAACAGCGAGCATCTGGGATATCTTTCTGAGTGAGGTGCGAGTGACCGAGCCAAAAGGTCCTGGGTTTAGGGAGGACAGTCCAAAGACAGGCACATCAGTCTAATTGGCTGCTCCAAAGTGCCCCCAGGTGTGAGAGTGAGTTTGAAAGGTTGTGTGCGTTGCATTGTGATGGACTGGTGGACCGTTCAGGGTGTATCTTGCCTGTGCCCAGTGTCGGCTGAGATAGGCTCCAGCCTTTATGTCACACTAGTAAGTAGTTTGGCAGATATGGGAGTGAGAGGTCGGTTTCTGGAGGTCGAGGTGGTTTGAGTCGAGCCCTGGTCGTGGTGTTGTCATTCATTGCTAGGGATGAAGGGACTTTGTTGCTCTGAAGCTCTTTTTCTCTGAAGGCAAAATTCCAATCATCATCGTCAAGGTAGTAGTTGTTTAGTTTTCAGTCTTAACAACTTCTTGCTTTTTCTTGAATTAGCATTGAGTTGTTTGTGTCCTCCAGTGGTCTAGTGGTTAAGGTTCCAGATTGTGGTGTGTGATGGTCCTGGTTCAAATCTCAGTGGTTTTCTTTTTAAGTGGAGTTGAGGGTTATGTAACGCGGCATGAAGAGTCAATGGAAAGGATAAAGGTCCTAGAAGACAGTGTCCTTGTACGAGTTCCTGTAGCTCATGTGGATGAGCGCTTGCTTCTGGATTGAGAAGTTGCTGGTTCAAACCCCAGCCAGGACTCCAGGATCTGAGTGCGGAAGGTTCCGGAATTGGTGGCAGGACCCAAGGAAGGTAAAGGCTAGAGGCAGGATGGCGTGACGGCAGGATGGCGTGACAGAGTGGGGGGGATTCCGGGCAGCTGCCCCCCCGGGTTCCTGAAGAGGACTTGTAAGGGGTTATGCTGCTTGAAAAGAGAGGTTGGACTTAGATTTTGCATTAATAATAAAAATACTGCTCAAAAACTATCACCCACACTTTTTTTTGGATTCTCCAGCAGCATTTACTCCAATCTCTTATTCCACCCTCTCACACCTTCCTCCACACTACCTCAGCCAGGTCTGCTCCAACCTGGACTTGATCCCACAACCTGTGACATACCAGTCCTGTCTCTTACCACCACACCATCCAGGAACACACCAGTACACTGGGCTTGTCGTATATTTGTCTTTAAAAAATGGCATCCACGAAGACAAACATCAGTGTCAGAGCAGAAGAAGAAAAGGGTGAACAGAGAGCATGGGCTGCAAAACTAGCTTCCCTAACTGGATTTGAACCAGCAACCTCCACATCTATAGGCCAGTCACCCTACCACTAGGCCACTGGAGTTCACCTGCTCCTTGTCCTCCTTCTACCTGGTATATTTGTCTTTACAAAGACAAACATCAGTGGCAGGACCAGTGCTGTGGACAGTGTGGTAGCTAATCTGTGGTTGGTGTGGTAACCTGCTCCACCTCCTCCTCCTACTCCTCCTACTACTCCGTCTCCAGTTGAAGCTGGTGCTTCTCTTCCACCCATCTTCACCAGCAGTTGGCGGGTGAAAGGTAATGAACAACACCATAAAGGTAAGTGACGAAACAGTTGATGATCAAACAAATTGATCAAAAAAAATAAATAAACAAATCTCTTATGGTGAATCAAACCGCTTTGATCTGAACCAATAACTGGCTGCTGGAACTCTTGGTAATGTGGTGTGTAACTGGTGACCTGTTCATTTGTGATTTATTAATAAATCATAGTAATTTAGGAGTCGTTAATTGAATTACCCATGATGCACCTGTTCATACTCATCATACTGAAGCTGATTGCAGCCCAGTTATACTGAATGGTTGGAGCATTTCAGATTTTTTTTCCTTTGATATCAGAACTCAGGAGGTGAAGGAGGAGGCAGGGAGGAGGGGCATGAACTTGGGCCCCAACACCTTCCAACATCAGTGTTCAACTCAACTTTATCCCGATCATACAATATCAGCTGATTTAAATAAAAAATTTAAAATTTAAAGCAGTTAAAGAATGAACATGTGCGGTAACTTCAGTATTGTGTGTGTGTGTGTGTGTGTGTGTGTGTGTGAGTGAGAGTGACACCATGGTTACTGTGGGTTTTGCAGGTTGGTCAGTGTGAGTTTAGAGAGAGAGAAAGAGAAAGAGAAAGAGAGAGAGAGAGAAAGAGAGAGAGAGAGAATATGTAGATTTATTTATAACAGTAGTTGGCATTCACTGATTATAAACGACTGATTAGTGCTTAGTGATGAGTGATTGATTATTATGAACTATACCCTATATTAATCCTGCCACGAAAACTTGGCTCTGCATTTAAAGTGAGCACACTCACACACTCACACACTCACACACATTGGTCAGCTTTACTGCCATGGCCAGAGATCAGCATCATTGCTCAAAGCACCTCAACCTAACCTAACGCTGCCACCACCCATTCCTCTGCTGTAGGTTTAGGAATCAAACCAGCAACCTTTCGGTCCCGAACGCACTTCTCTAACCGTTAGGCCACAGCTGCCCAGTGAATAATTATAGATACCAGCTCAACGAAAAGCACTTCCTTCAGTGTTGTCAGAGAAGTGCAGAATGGATAGCCTTAGGACGTTTGGTGCATTGTATGGCTCAGTAAACCACAGTTCATCTCCAGTACTCTGCGGACTTGTTCTGGGTGTACCCTGGCTGGCTCTCACCTGTAGGCAGGTGGGATTGGCTCCGGGTTTCTCCACGACGCTGGTTGATAAACAGCACAGATAATGGATGAATTATTTCCTGTTTAAGGACGGCATTATTAACTTTTTTTCCATTTAGACTTACTGCATTCGGCAAAAAATTTCACCCAGAGCGGCTTTCTATATGATCATTAAAACTCGGCAGATGAGGGTTAAAGGCCTCCCCTCAACAGCCTAACGGTAGCAGTTTGGTGAGACTAAGGCTTGAACCCCCCCACCTTCTGATCAATAATCCAGAGCCTTAACCTCTACACCATCTCTGCCCAAGCACCAGTCCTTCAATAAAGGCCACACCACAGCCTGTATCCATCCATCCATCCATCCACCCACACCCGCACCCGCGCACGCACACACACATATATATATATTCATTCATTCATTCATTCCTGGCTATTATATGATTATCTATGTATCTATATACATGTGTATTTGGGTCGCAGGGAGGCTGAAGGCTGTCTCATCCGACGCTGGGTGAAGGCAGGGTCACCTGAACAGCTCACCGGACCATTGCAGGGCAAAACACACAACCATTCACAATATTTGAAAAAATTGATAGTGTTCTATTTAATAGATTTTCCCCTTTACCCAAACATGGAGTTCCGGCAGATGTATTGTAATCATCAGCATGTGTTTGTTTGTGTATAAAATCCTGACCACACCCGTGCACCGACTTTCACCAAACTTGGCAGGAACACCTCTTTACTCAGGTCGAAGAAATGATCTGATTTTGTAATGTCAAGGTCAAAGGTGAAGGTGCAGACATGCTGTTATTATGGAACACTCATAGGAAACCTTATATGTACTTCTAAATGAGACCCACATGAGACCTCGGAGTGTCCTCAGTCAAACCGTAGCAATCTCATAAGAGAGCAGATGGGTAATTAGCGGCGGACTCAGAGAACGCAACGTACCTCCAGCAGACAAATAGATTACCCTGACAAGTGACTGATTAACTTAAAAAAACTGCAGGTTTTAATTATTACAGTTATATTATAGTTATAATGAACTATAGTTTCTCCCCCTAGTGGGTGTCGGAAAAGTCATTCAGACATTATTTGCACTTATTGACTTTTTTGCCACATCAAAGTCCGTGTGTACCTGAGGTTTATTGCACACAAACAACGAATGGTGGCGACTCAGTGGTTAATTAAAAAGGTCAAGCTCCAGTACCGCCAGGTTGCTGCTGTTGGGCCCATGAGCAAAGCCGCTTAACCCTCAACTGCTTAGTTGTAGAAATAAAATGAAAAATGGACCACAGGGGTCCTGACGCTCCTGCCAAAAGACCCGTACCATAATATGCCAACATAGAACAAGCAAGTCCCAGCTCGCACGGCAAGGAAATGTCTGGAAACTAAGCGTGACGGACAGACTGATGGACGGAATCCACTGTGGGTGGGAGATAAAAAAATGTGAGCCGTTCTGGCTAAGGGCATCTGCCAAGTGCTATAAAGGTAAATGCAAACAAAAACAAACAAACCAACAAAGGGAGAAAATAAAACCCAACAAAAACAACGTCCTGGTGGAGGTCATTAAAACTGGCAACCATAGGTGGCCTATGTACACCTTACCCATGATGCCGGTAAAAAGATGCCTTTGATACAGGAGTATTTTCCTAATGCAGCCCATCCTGTCATTTTATTTTTTTATTAAATGCCCCCTTTTTATTAAATGTCCCCTTCAACCACCAAAAAAAAAGATAAATAATAAAATAAATCAAATCCACTATTCGTGTTTCCAGTTTATTGAATAAATCTGCAGCATATTGAAGTGGTTGTGATGTCGTCTTGTCCTTTTGGTAATAAACCCTCAAATGCCGCTTTCTTCCACAGCGGGTGAAAAAAAAAAAAAGAGAGAGAGACAGTGTGCAATAATTAATTCCATTCTGAACTAATTAATTCTTTAAATTTTTGTTCAGTCTTTTTTATGCAATAGAATCTATTCAAGCTATTCATATCTTTTTCCACAGAAGGCTAAAAAGATCATTAATGTTACTCTCAATAATAATAATAATAATAATAATAATAATAAAATATAATACCTCAAGAACATTAGCCAAAATAAAAAAAGTACAGATTACATTAATATTTTAGGATATCTTGCAGTCATTTATTTTTGTTCCTTTTTTGTTTTAGTAGGTTTTGTTAAAATAATACATGACTCATATATATAATGTAGAAAGCAAAAAGGAGAAGGAAGAAAAGGAATTAGGTCTCTGTACGAGGTGCAGTGTTGGTCATAATTGTACAACTTTACACTTAAAGACCTTCAGGGTGTCTGTTTTAAGAACACGTCCTTGCATTGTCGCTCCTGAACATTTTGTAATCTTCATCGAACTTCATTCCCATCTCAGGAGGAAAAGTTGCTATAACCAGCCAGTCAAACTTCCAATCACGTCTGGCTCGGGGAGCTCTTCAGTAGCGTCGTTTAATACAACAGAGTGTGATAAGAGGGGAAAAAGCTTAAAGTTATGACCCGGAGGCTTCGGGATGGTGGTGAGGACACAGGAAAGCAGGATGTTTACTATCTTTTTTTTCCCGAAAACATCCCGAAAATCTCCCCTCCTGGTTTAGCTATTTCACAAAGAAACCTGAAAATCAACGTCCTGGTGGCGTTGGGTGTTAGTGATGGAGCTTCAGTACGGATCGGTGACGTGTTCTTCCTGTAGTTTAGTGGTCAGATGCGGAGGCCACGTCAGGCCCTGATGCAGATGTGCGCGGCAGTAAAACATTCATATCCATACACGAAAAGGAATGATCCGATCAGGCTTTATGCAGCGTGGGTCCTTATGAAGGACAATTTCGATCGCAGTCGCCGTCTCACACCCGGCAGCGTTTCATCCAGCCAAATGATTTCCTTTCCTTTAAAACTTCAGATTTCACGGACGAGTCGAATCCATGCGAAAGCCAGAAGAGACAAAGTGCCACGCTGCGCTCGTCCACGTTTCCCTTGGCTTTGAGAGCTGCTTCCATCCAAGTCTTCATAACGCCACGTGAATCGCTGAAGCAACCGTGCGAGGTCTGGTTTTGGAAAGTTTGTCGGTCTTCATTATTGCCATCGGGAGGCAGCTACGCACAAGAGTTGAACAGGAAGCAGCAGCAGCAGCAGGACCGCAGCAGGACCACAGCACCCCCCCCTTCCCCCCACCTCCCCTCACCCTCCCTCCGGTTGACTCTGTGTCTCTTCTATTTCCAGCAGGAAACCACAGCCCCACGAACACTAGCTTTGATCTGCGAAACAGAAGGAAGAATCGGATTAATGAAGCGCGTTTTAAAATCTGAATCACTGAATAGCGAACGAGTTCAAGAAAGAAGCGCTACCTCGGTTTTCTTCTGATTCAGTAGCTTCTTGCTCTGAGTGTCTTTGGCATAGCTGGTTATATTTCGATTCGACCTCCTTAAAAAGAAAAAGACAGAAGTGTGAGCAGACGTCAGCGCTGAGTCAGGAGTTCAGGCCTATGACACTGATACAACCATGAAGTAAACAATCCTTTCGACAAAAACGGCGACAAAAATTTAACTTCTACGTTTTTATAGGGTCATGCGGCTATGGTCCGGTCAGAGTGTACCCCGCCTTCTCCAGCCTCCCCTGGTCGGATTAAGCCGCTTGGCATGTGAGGCAGCCATCCGACCATCTAGTCAACGGTTCGATGGAGGCTATTCAAATAAAGTTACTTTAAAAAGAGTTGGCGGAGTTTCATTGGCCCTTTAACGCAGCGACGAACCAAACACGACGGCGCACATGCCTCGGCTGAGGTTTGCGTTACCTTCAGCTGCTGTAGGTTTGCCTGAAGCAGGCGTAGATGGGTCATGACCTTCCTGCCGAAGTTGGGTCCTCTGGTCTGGGAGGACGCGGAGGACAGGAGCTTCTTCAGATCGAGGGCGGGGTCTCCTGCTGCAGGCTCGGCGCAGACCAGCCCGTCGTCATCAGTGCTGCTCTCGCCCGAACCGCCGTAGCCCTCCAGCATCATGTAACCCCCTACTGCTGGAGAGGCAAAAACGCAGCTTGGTAAGAAACGGAAGTAAAGCAAATCGAACAGTAAACAAACCGTGAACATCACTGGGCCTCGCTGCAAGGGTGGAGGGACGCAGCTCCGTACCAAAGTCCTCCGACGTGTCAAAGAAGCTGCTGTCTCCTGACGGCAGCTCGTGACGGTTCTCTGTCCTCTCGGCGCCGTTCTCCACCGAACCGCCGTGGGCAGAGTTGTTCTCCGAGCCCTGCACATACCCCGCTGTCGTCCTACGCAGTCTTGCCACGCCCCTCTCGCTCTCCTGGACTTCCTGACCTTCCATATAACTGATCAGGAGCTGCCTCAGAGCAGCCACTGCAGGACAGAGAGACAACCAGAGCTCATTCATGGACTGACCGAACTGACAGCAGAGCAGCATAGCGCAGCAACAAATCAACAGGGCCCTGGGGGTGGAGCTAGAAGTAGTGTTCACACTTGATTGGTTAAATGGCGTACACGGTGAACACTGAAATGGTGTGAAATGATTCACGGTGAGGAAAAACCCAGCCAAGCCGTGACAAACCACTCACAGGTCCGAAGCGCCTCGTCGGCCAACAGCGGCGGCAGATCAAAGCTATCCAAGTCCTTCTCCTGTACGGCGATGGCGTGCCTCGAGCGCTGCTTCAAGAAAGGAAGTCTGTCTGCAAGTTCAGGATCTAGAAAGGCCTCCTCCACCTCCCCCTCCTCCTCCTCATCTTCATCCTCCACTTCATCTGGAACCTGCAGCGTGTGCTCACCCTCTCCTTCTGCCTCTGCCTCGTCCTCTGACTTGGTGTCAAACGGGTTGTTTCCCGCTGGAGGGATCTGCATGATCTCGGGGCAGGAAGTAGCATCTTTTTCTAGGGAGGGGGAGGGGGGGGCAAAAAACTCCGCATGAGACACACAGTGTGGAATAAAACGTAAAAAATAAGTACACAATCAAGAAGGAAATATTAAATGATTCACCCATGCAGGAACATGATTTTACTTAACAGGAAATCTCTAAACGATCTCAGATACGGTGTCTTTTTAGATCATTTTTACAGCCACATTTAAACAGCCACTTGCAGTAAGCACTGAAGTCCAAGCGGTTTCACAATTAATGCACCGGATGTACGGATCTCCCTAAAGATTCTGAAAGCTCTTTTATATTATGCAGCTATGGCGAGCTGTCTAGGGTGAACTCTGCCTTCGCCCAGAGTCGGCTGAGATGGGCGCCAGCCTCGCCGCGACCCTAATTAGGATTAAGCGCTTCAGAAAATGAATGAATGAATAGATATTGCACAAAAACATGATTATTATTATTATGCATATTATTATTATTATTACTATTATTATTATTATTATTATTATTATTATTATTATGCATATTATTATTATTATTATGCATATTATTATTATTATTATTGTTATTATGATTATTATTATGCATATTATTATTATAATGCATATTGTTATTATTATGCATATTATTATTATTATTATGCATATTATTATTATTATTATGCATATTATTATTATTATTATTATGCATATTATTATTATTATTATTATTATTATTATTATTATGCATATTATTATTTTTATTATTATTATTATTATTATTATTATTATTATTATTATTGTTATTATGCATATTATATAGCAGAACTCGAAGTGCTAAACGGTGCTGGAGGAGCCGAGAAAAAGACGCATTTTCAGCACTAGGATTAACAGCTTTTAAAGATATGGGTTAAAATGTGCTTGTGGCTGAACTATAGCACCACCATGAGACCGAACTCTTTTCCCGGTAAAGGTCTGACCAAGGAGAAAGATTGCAGAGCACTGGGGTTTGGCTCATAAAAAAAAGAAAGAAAGAAAGAAAGAAAGAAAGAAAGAAATTCTTCGAGCACTCATTTGCATATTGCAAATCATAAAATAATAGTTAAGTTGGCGAGAGTTGGCCGAGATGGCCCTAATTAGGATTAAGCAGCTTAGAAAATGAATGAATGAATAATAATACTAAAACACAGCTCCCCCTGCTGGTCCTGGGGTCATACCACATCTTATGTAATGTTTTACAATGTAAAAATTTATAAAATTGCTTCACCCCTCCAAACAAAACAAATAAAATAAAAAATTAAGTAAAATACAGCTGCTAACAGACAAGCAGACAAACCAGCGGTGACAAAAAAACATAACCAGCTTTTTCAGAGGTAGCAACAAACAGTATATGATCAAATTCATTCCCAGCTCAGACTCGATAAACACTCTGTCCCGTCCCTCTGAGTGACAAACCCTTAAAACAGACACCTGGAGACTGGGCGCTTCCTGTCGAGATACGATCCGGATCTTTGCTTATTTTCGGTATCTCGTCGTCGGCTTCCCGCTCGGCACTGCAAAGCGGACAGGCGTGGAATTAGTGCAATGCTGTAAGGCTGCGACGCGTCCCAAATATAAGAGTTCATAAACAGAACACACACACACACACAGTCGTTTGTACTCACTCATTCTGAGGCAGGCTCTTCAAACAGTCTGCTCTCTGCCCGATGAGGTCGTGCCACCTGGACAACGCAAACCGTGATGAGGAAGCGCATCATGTCAAGACTTAGCATTTAAGATCATGTTACTTGGGACTTAATTTGGAAAACACTTATTTTCTCACCACTGTTATATATAGTAAGTATCTCATTGCTTAATTCTATTAAGGACGCAGGGAGGCCGGAGCCTATCTCAGCCGTCACAGAGTACACCCTGAACAGCTCGCCAGACCATCACAGGCCAACGCGCGCACACACACGTACAAACATTCACACCGGGGAGCGATTCGGAGCAATCACTTATCCTGACGAGCATGCCTTTGGACTGTGGGAGGAAACCGGAGCACTTAGGAGAAACCCGTGCCAGCACGGGGAAAACATGCAAACTCCTGCAAGCCCTGGACCTTCGTGCTGAGAGGCGGACATTCGCCCCACGAAGACACACGCAAAAAACGATATGGAATAATGTGAAAGTGAAGCTTCTTCTGTTGAAACTGATTAAAGCGAGGCGGCAAGGCAGTGTAGTGGTTCACAGAAGCAGCACGAAGGCCTCGGGTTTGAGTCCCGGGCTCGGCAGGGGTGTTCCTGTGTGGGGTTCTCATGTTCTTCCTGTGCTTGTGTGGGTTTCCTCCCACAGTCCAAGGACATGCACATTAGGCTAACTGGCTGCTCCAGATCGCCCCAAGGTGCGGGTGTGAATGGTTGTAGGTCCGCAGCTGTTCAGGGTGCCTCCAGCATTCGCTTACTGTTGGCAGAGATGGGTTCCCGCCTCCCCCGGACGCTAGCAAGATCAATCGGTTTGCCAAATGGACGAACCGATTGATGTTTAAAGGAAAGCTAACTTTCAGTAACTCGGCGCTGCACCAATTTCAGTCTCGGCGTCTCTTGTACATAAAAAAGTGAACCAAACAGATGGGAGGACGGTCACCACCTAAGAAACCCCCGAGTGAAAGCAGATGTACCCCTCCCTTCACTGCAGGTCCTCTCTGGAGGACTGAACTTACGTTTTCTGCTCCGACACCGTTTGTGCCATCAGCTCGTAGATCTGCGCGCCGTAATCGGACATGGACACAACAAAGAACGACTTGTTGTCTGTGAACAGGACACCAGGCAGCCGAGTTAATAGAAAGGCCTTTAGATCATCAACACCACAGGAAGACTCATGCGCTTATTTAATGCCTGTTGGCCCGACGCACCTGTCGCTACCGAGCGCACCAGCACGGTACTGAGCTTGATGATCGGACTGAAGATGTGTTTGGTCTCGGCCGTGCCTGCCAGATTCTTACTGTGGCACTTGAGGATCAGCTTCTCATCCTGCCTCTGCAACAGCACCAAGATGTCCTCGAGTAGGAGTGTGTAGAGCTCTGAATACAACACACACACACACACACATTCCGATAATGCAGACTGGATGTTTGGAAGGTTTCCAGAGTGGATTATTTTGAATGGTAAAGGAGCAGCGTGTCATTTTTACATAACCAGGCCCCACCTTAATTTCCTGGCCAAAAATTAAAACAAAAATATCTAACTTGGCCTCGTGCACTGCACGGTACTACTGCAATCCCGCTTCTTTTTTTCCCTCACAAAGGTATCTATGAAAGGATATTATTACTACAGTTCTTTACAGAGGAACTCATGGGTGTTCGACGGAAATGGCCTCGAAGGATACGAGACATGAATTCGGTTCGGACCAAATTTACAAGGAGTCTGCACCAGGATTTCGATCTGAAAACTGTTCGTGTTGCGATCCGTTTCCCAAAACTCATCCGCGCTTTACACATTAGGGTTGGAAATAAAGTCCTCAGGAAGGTAGGATGGGGCACCCCTGGCCTAGAACATGACACGTGGTCAGTGAGCGCTATCGTTGCACAAGTTCTTTTAATGGGTGCTAGAAGGCATGATCAGATCACTCCAGTTTGAGCAGACTGATACCGGCTCCCTGTTCGCCTCCGTATTGATTTTAAGGTTCATGGTTTTAAACGGTTTAGCGCCTGGGTATATAATTGAGCCGCTCCACTTCTATAACTCCAAAAGAGCACTACGATCCTCCAGCCAGATGCTTTTAGTGCAGCCAATATCGCGGGGATCAGGTGCGCGCAGTGGCTGCTCTTAGACTATGGAGCCATTTAACACTCCATATCCGCACTGCAGAGCCTTTACTGTACAAACATATAAATAATAATAATATCATCTTCTACACCTTGGCTTTTACTTCAAGTTCAGCCCGACTCCCTTCATTTGTGGGGTCTTCTTGTTTATCTTGCTGATAGCC
This sequence comes from Porochilus rendahli, assembly GCA_039654305.1. Lineage (NCBI taxonomy): Eukaryota > Metazoa > Chordata > Actinopteri > Siluriformes > Plotosidae > Porochilus > Porochilus rendahli. The sequence goes on along the minus strand of JBCNYG010000005.1, from coordinate 25,179,271 downwards.
TGTTCATCTCATGTTTTGACTGTTTCTTTCAAATTCGTTTATAAAGAACTGCTACAGCAATAAAACGGACAAAACTGACATTTCCTTGCGCTCTACGTCCGGTTAGAAAACTCCTCTGAAGCCGTGTTTAAAAAGCCCAGGTGAGTATTTTGGACAACCATCGCGCATTTCCAAAACTTCTGGATGACTTGGATGATTTTGGGAAAAGAGATCGTGACACGGCTCCTTTACACGTTTGTACACATTGCACCTTTAATGGTTTCTCCAACTCTTACCAATAGTCTTGTCTCTATTCACTTTCCAAGACAGTGGCCCCTCGTGCACCAGTTTCCGTTTGGTCAAGTTGAGGTTCTGAAAAATAAATAAATAAATAAATAAATAAATAAAAAGGACGGGACACCAGCATTTATAAAACTAGATTAAAGAACACGTAGAGGTGACAGTACGGCTCGGTCTGTTCAGTAATCAGAGACCTACTTTAAACTCGGCGATCATGGGGTACTCGCTCTGCTTCAGTGATGAGAGGTCCAGTCTTCTCTGGTAGTCCTCCAACCTCTAAAACACAAAACACCATCTCAGTAACTATTTGCACCATTTTTTTATAGATATAATTAAAGTACGAAACAACGCTCCCGAGCCCCACTGACCTGCTTGTTTTCAGCCTCTTTGACTTCCTGGTTGACGTGGTTGAGGATCCTTCGGCAACACTCGCACGCTTGTTTCACTTTGTTTTTCTCTTCAGTGTCGTCTGTCGAGAAACAGACGGCAGTGTTATGAGGGACGTGCGGCGGAGGGGTTAAAGGTCAGGATTATTGGAGGAGTGGGAGAAAGAAAAGGGTTTGCTACCAGTGTATTTTGCAATGTTTTCGAGAAGAAGTGGGTATTTGGTGAACCTCTGCATCTCGACCGGAATAATATCCTTCAGCTGGAGCCTTCGGCATTGACGGTTACTCTCCGCCCCCTGTGACACGGAAACAGATTATTGATTTCCAATTGCAAAAAAAACATCCGAAACTCATCGAGGGGTAAACACAGAACCCTTAAAGAACAACATCGGATGTCTTTGACTTTGTCTTTAAGCAAACGCCACATTTGACTAAAACGACATGGAAATCACTCAACATCTGAGAACAGATGCAAATGCGAACACACTCTCCTTCCAGTCCAACCGCCCCCTTTTTTTTACCTATTGCCATCGTTACGCCATGCTATCCAAGGTGCACTTGAGTATGAAGACTGAGAAGCACGTCCCCGAGCCCGTGAATCTCGGTCTGAAGACCTCCGTGCACTTTTACTTCCCCAACCTTCATTATTTGCATAGGTCCAAAACTGCTGCGTGCATAAACCAAATTAGTTCAATACACAAGGTGTAGAGAAAATCTAAGCAATTTAACCTACAGCCTTTATTTGCCGTGGCCTGATGGTCAGAGAAGCGGTTTTGGAAGATAAAGGTCGCTGGTTTGATTCCGAACCAGCAGGAAAAATGTGTGGCGGTTGGGGGGTGAGCTGCACCTTCCCTTCCTCCACATTCATGGCTGAAGTGCCCTTGAGCAAGACACCGAACCCTGTACTGTTCTCCGGGCGCCCCGATGCTCCGAGTGTGTGCGTCTGTGCTCAGTGTTTACGGGCGCGTGTCCGTAAGTATATCAGTGGAAACAGACTGATCAGGAGGTAATAACTGAAGAGAAGCAAAGCAACATGCTGTCAAAGAGAACGGAGTTCAATCCCGGACGATTTCTTTATCACGGCTCGGGTCTGTGTTTGCGTTCAACCTGCACGAAGGCAGCGAATCTCTGATCCTTCTTCTGCCTGTTCTTTATGATCTCCAGAGCGAAGGGTTGGTTACTGCAGAAGGTTCCTACCGCCCACTTGATCTTCTCCTCTTCTGTCCCGCTGAACTGCAAACAGGAAATCCATTTTCAAGCAAACATGACTGGTTTAGCTCGGAGAAGCCAAACTAAACGCGAAACGTGTTTTTCTTCCTCACCCAGGACAGCAAATCGTCCCCTATGAGGTCTACGGCCGCCGTCTCGTTCTTCTTCCGAATGGCCGCCATTTGCTCGGTTATAGACACTGAACCAAGGGAGAGAAAAGGAAAAAAAGTTGCCGGGATCTGACGCCGTCGTCATCATAACTAGCCACATTAGCACGAGGCTCTGCGTGGTTTTCTTACCGTGCAGCTGGACGATCTCCTCCAGGTTGGTGAAGATGTTTTTGATGTCCGCGGGGGGCAGAATGGCCTCTCGGGTCATCCTCTGGTAGAAAACGTGATCCAGGACCTTCAGCATGCGCAGGTGAGCGCGCTCGGTGTAGAACAACTCTGTACCGTCAGACAAGAGCGATGAAAACACAGACGAAGGTAATATTTGCTACATGGACGCGACTTCTTCAAAACTGACCATTGATCACTTCCTGTCTCTTGATCTCATGCGGCGGAAGCAGCGCGAGGACATCTGTGCTGACCTGCGTCTGCCAGTGAGGAGGGTCCTGCTCTGGCTCCACCTCGAACGCCTGATCGTCCTCGCTCTGAACCTCTCCTGAGCTCAACGGGTCCGTCCTGCAATCACATAGCAGCATTCGGTTCATACCTACCCGCCATTACTATTACCGCGACAGCGCTAGCGACACCCACCTTCTGAGCGGCCGCGGCGTCCCTCCGTCAGGATTCCTGCAGGCATAAAGACAAACAGAATGAGATCACCACAAGGCCCTTCGAATCCTCCCCATGAACATCCTCTCTACTGTCAGAGGCAGGGTTTAAGAACAAAGTCCTCATTCAGGCACTGTGCCGTCTGCGTACAGAAATAACCACGGAGACTTTTACTAAAGCTCGCCATGTATAGAATTCATCCATTCTTTCATTTTCTAATGATGGGTCGCGGGGAGGCTGGCGCCCATCTCGGCCGACTCTGAGCGGACAGCTCGCCAGGCCATCCCGTGTGTATAATACGTGCATGATAAAAAAAAAAAAGGAAAAAGTGTCGTGAGTGGAGGGCGGAGTTACAGGTCAAGAGTAGACAATTTCATGAAAGTAACCTGCGTGTGCAGATTTTTCTCTTCAACTATAAACCTCTCGTTTCAGAAGGCCGCCATGATGAACAGCAAAAAAAAATAAAAAATCAACACAACACATCCGCCTACGTACTTTACTGAAAGCGTGGTTCGTTCAGCTCACCTGTCTGTTTCAGGCTCCTCCTCTTGAAGATTGTCCAGAGGGTAGGTGAAGTCAAAGTGCGTGCCTGAAGAAGAGGAGTCCTGACCTTCACCCTGAGCACTGAGCTCTCCGAGTCTGGGGAACGCTGACAACGGAGCAGTGCCTGGGAGAACACGACATGGTAAACATTCCGAGAGAGAGAGAGAGAGGGGGGGAACGAGAAAGAGAGTGAGAGAG
>JBCNYG010000005.1:25137561-25148099 GCA_039654305.1 Porochilus rendahli | reverse complement strand
GTTGTGATTGGATGAAAGTAGTGTGAGGTGTGTTGTGATTGGATGAGAGCAGTGTGAGGTGTGTTGTGATTGGATGAGAGTAGTGTGTGGTGTGTTGTGATTGGATGAAAGTAGTGTGAGGTGTGATGTGATTGGATGAGAGTAGTGTGTGGTGTGTTGTGATTGGATGAGAGTAGTGTGAGGCGTGATGTGATTGGATGAGAGCAGTGTGAGGTGTGTTGTTATTGGATGAGAGTAGTGTGAGGTGTGATGTGATTGGATGAGTTAGTGATGAGGTGAATCTTGATGTTTTCCGTACCATACATGCCATCCTCGAACTCCAGTGCTGCTCTGCGGATGATTCGCTCCCTCACAATATCAGAGTCCTTCTTTGGTTTTGCTTTTTCCACCTGCGCCTTCCTTACTGTACGCTTCTACACACACACACACGCACACACACGCACACACACACACGCACAGATTCATGACATGACATTCAGAGTACACACACACACACACACACACATACATACACTCGTGCCATGACAACATGACATTCAGAGTACACAAAGAGAGAGAGAGAGAGAGAGAGACAGAGAGACAGACAGAGAGAGAGAGAGAGAGACAGAGAGAGAGAGAGAGAGACAGACAGAGAGAGAGAGAGCACTAAAAGAGGGACGGAAAATGAACATCCGTTCCAGCTGCCGCGGTTTATCCGCCCAGGACATGCAACACCGTGCAATCTTTCCATCTCTCCGTGAGAATCTTAAATGCTGTTGTAAGTTTTACGTGGTGCGTTTGTCGAGATGGCAAGAAAACCTCTGTCTCTCTGTCTCCCTCTCTCCCCCCCGCCCTCCCTCCCTCCCTCCCTCCCCCCCCCCTTATTTCGTTGGTACAAAGGCTTGAAAGCATGACCATGAACCCAGACGACACCATCTCGGCTTTTCCACATCCTCTGGGCGCCCCCAAAAAACATCAGAAGCAGGAAATGACACGGCAACTTCCCTAGAAAAAGTAAAGCACCTAAAGAGACGATCCTAATGAAGCTTAAACCGTGATTTGAGTGCATAAACTCACTCCTTAATTATAGTCAAAGGCTGGTACAGACACAGACCTGAGGCTAGAACACTCTGTAATGCTTTATATTAAATATTAAAGCATGTGAACAGATAAATAAAAAAAAATTATCGGTTAACAAACAAACAAATAAATAAATAAAATCATAGCTCTTCTCCGGTGTTGATAGGCCGGATGTTGGGGGCGGTTATCTTTTTTTCTTTTTTCTTTTTTTTTTTTACAACTGAGCAAGTGAGGGTCAATGCTTCCCCATCTCTTAATCATCATTTCAATTGCTCCCTACTCTCAACTTGGATGTGATGCACCGAGTGAACCTTCGTGTACGTCGACCTTTACTCGTGTTACTCGTTTGTAGCTGCAGAACAAGTAAATCAATAGTTTTCGCTCCCATTCCGTGACCCTAATCGACTGAACACAAAGAGAGCTGGTTAGTAAACACCAAAGGTCAAAAAGGTCAAAGGAGTATCAAATAATGAAAATCCAGTCCGAAATCCAATCATGCATTGAAAAGTTGACCACCGCACAAACTACTTACGAAATTGTGAAACACGTCCGATACCGTACAATACATTTCTAACAAGTTTCAACTTCCAGTGGATCCGTCGCCTGAGAACTCAGAAGAAATCAAATCAAATATCTAACACACGGCTACTGATCATAAAAAGTTTTCTTACTGTGCAATATATTTTGATCCTCTATACGTTTACAGACTGTGACTTTGTTTTTAAACAGAGTCCGTAGTCATTAACACCAGAGAAGCCTGATAAAGCCTCGAATCGCCGAGGCTTTTAAAGCAGGTGGTGCGACATGCTGGACGCTGACAGGATCTGACCTCCATGTTTTGGCACCCTGTTTCAACAGTGTCTGTAGCGGAGAGCACTTAATGTCAGCTAATTACAGATTTATGGTAAACACAGCAAGGACATAATCCTCTCAGCTTAGAGAGATGAAAACATCAGATGGCGGCAGCCGGCACCAGTGAAAATTAACATGTGTTTTTCGGGCAGCGGCTTGTCCGGAACCTGAGCACCGTGCATTGAGGAAAGGAAATGACACGCTGTAAAAGATATTTCGATTGTATATCGCACAATGTTTAAGAAATTAATTTCACACCAGAACCTGTGTAAGGACAAAACGAGGACACATTGTTCCAATAGAACTGCTGTGAAATTCAATCTTGTGTTATTTTCCACTTAAATCATCTGCACTAATAAGCGCCATCGATTTATCCCTGTCTTGAATCGACATAAAAAAAATAAAAAATAAATAAATAAACAAACAAACAAAAAAACCCCACACCCCTTAAAGTCATCCTTGCCCCCTAAAGACTGTCCAAAAGCCATGACACAGGGGACTGCAATAAACATTATAATTTTGCTTCCTGCATTACCATAATCCTTTGACATAACTTTTAAAATGTAATCGACGCCTCCTGACCAATCAGAACCATGCACCCAGCAGTGCTATTGACCGCTTGCGTAGACCAATCAGGAAGAGAAAAAGTCTCAAAAAAAGCCACAGGAGAACAATGATATATCAGGGAGTGACTATTTTTAGGAGGTTGATTACAAAAAGGGGAAAAAAGGGCGCAACAACAAAGTACTCATGTCCCACATGCCAAAAATACCAGACCGATTCCTCAGGGATGTTCTGAGCGCAGGCTTTTTTACAGCCAGGCTTCAGAGGCCTAAGGAGATAAATTTATCAGGGCATGCATCCCAATCCAGGAGGAGAAGTTGGAAGCTACAAATGAAAGATTTGTATAAATGAAAAAAAGAATTAAGGGGCTGATAAAAGTGATCAGGTTTTCCGGGCGATTCATTGCGTGACTGTTAGCGAGACATTTCTGAGAGGACGGAACAAGTCTAAGGTATTTAAAAAGAAGAGTCCGAGTCAGGAGAGGAGGGATGGCGCAGACTCAGCAGCGCAGGTGTGGACAGAGTCGGAAGCGAAGAGAGACACAGAGTCCGAAGCGGAATCAAAATCAAAGTTGGAAGCAAAGCAAAGAGCAGCATCAGACATGGAGGGAGGAACAGAGTTGGTGATGGAGGCAGATAAGAAGCGAGAAGCGGAGGGGTCATTCCGTGTCAAATCACCTAGCTTACAGAAAACTTCCCAGGTGACCATCTCAGAATATATTGAAACTTTAACCAGACATAGAAACATAGAACACGTTTCTACATGAACATGCGCAAAAGTTCAAGGTCCTAGTTCCAAAACCTTCCGAGATATGTTCATTTAAAGATCGCAGGCTGGGACCCTTTCATCGGCCTCTGACATGCAATTTACAATTTCGGCCTTTTTGAAAGCTTGTACCTCCCGTAATACTTACTGCAGAGAGCTGAAACTTTGCATACTAACACAACAGGACCCACTTTGTCAAAATCAAAATTACTCTATTTGTCAGGGCTAGGTTGCTAATACCGCAATTCTGGATCTTTAAATGAACCTCTCTCGGGAGGTTTTTGAACTAGGACCTTGAACTGTTGCCTGTATTCATGTTGAAGCACGTTCTATGTCTGGTTAAAGTTTCAGTGAATTCTGAGATAGTTACCGGGAAACCTCAAGGTGACTTGACATAGAATGACCCAGAATCAGAAGTTAAGTGGGGAGCAGCATCAGAAGGGGAGGCAAAAGTGAACACAATAAAGGAATCAGAAGCAGAGAAAGGAATGGAGTCAGTAGTGGGGGCAGAAAGGAAGGCAGTAAAGGAGGCAGAAGAGGAGTCTGACGTGGAGGCAGAAGAGGAGTCTGACGTGGAGGCAGAAGAGGAGTCTGACGTGGAGGCAGAAAGGAAGGCAGTAAAGGAGTCTGAAGTGGAGGCAGACGTGGAGGCAGTAAAGGAGTCTGAAGTGGAGGCAGAAGTGGAGGCAGTAAAGGAGTCTGGCATGGAGGAAAAAGTGGAGGCAGTAAAGGAGTCTGAAGTTGGGGCAGAAGTGGAGTTGGAAGTAAAGGCAGGAATAGAGTTATTAGTGGAGGGAGAAACTGAGCCGGAAGTGAGCGAGTCAGAAGCAAATTGAAAATTTGAGCCGATGGTTAGCAGCCGAGTAAAATAAATAAATAAAGGTTCAGAACCTCAGGTACTGAATCAAAAACGGTTGGAATGGAGGCATAAGTGGAGCGAGGAGGGAAATAAACAATATGGTGAAACTTTCATTAAAAGCCAACAAAACGTGCTTCCAAGTTGAATTTCCCTTTTCTACCTCAACGAGGTTAAACCTACATTTACATGGACAGTGATGTCATTCAAATACTCCTTTGTACTGACAGGAAGCGAGACACTGACCACTGAAACCAAAGACGACATCAGATCTCCTAACAAACGTCTCGGCTCTCGGGCAGTTTCCGAGTGAGCCACAGGTCCCTCTCCTGCCTGTCTGCTCGAGTTTATCAATCCCATTAGCGGCCACATCGCCCTCCCTCTCCGCTGGAGGTCGGCTTGTGCACTTTGTTCGGGGAACAAAAACAAATGCCCGGGCTCAGCAGTTGCTTTTGTTGCCCATTACATAGAGAGCGCAGTGTGGTTTCAATGGTCCCGTGCAGCTGAAGCTTATTCAGGTGTGGGAACCCACTGCTCATGCTTTTAATGCCAGGATTTGTGGAGAAATCTATAAAACAAACCGGGGGAGGACCGTGTGGGAAAATCCACATTACGAGAACAGAAGTAGTTTGGGGGAAAAAAAATCAATGGGTCAGCATACACATTTACATTTAGAAAGAGGACTGATATATTATATATATATATATATCCTGATATAATATTGTTGCACCACCATAATATAGCAATCTATAATCGCCTCTTACTCTTTTCTTGGAACTGGAATAAATTATACACCAAGTACGCTGTCAGTAAACGTTAAGCTTAATTTGACTGATACCTACCCAACAACTAGCCGTGTTTTTCTCTCAAAGGTCAACATTCTTGATGTGTAGTATGATGGACTTTCTTCTTCCTGCCCCAGGCCTATTCGCTAAGCTCACGCAAGCAGCATGCTCGAGGTTATTCACATAATTACCGCAGTAATTATAGGGCATTACAGAGTACAAGTATGCACCGGATAATCACAGGCAACCACAGCGGATTGAATAACTAGGTGCATTATGTATTTCTGATGTTATTATGCTTAAAAAGTAAATTCGTAGGATGTATCGTTACGGTAAACGTTGGTGTTTATAAGGAAGCAGGTCAAAAATATCCGCAAAGCTCAGTAATCACCATATGAGCCAAATGTCCTGTCTTACAATGCTAAAGAATCCTTTCCACAAATTCCTGGATCCAGAATTCCAAAATCAACTGGAGTCTTCCTTGTGCAAGGCCCCGCCTCTGGTGGAGCCACCTATCAGTAATTGAACGTCACCCAGTAACTGCGCTATTTAGCATACAGTGATGCTAACACCTATAAAGAAGGCCGATGCGGATATTGAGCCATGCGTAAGCACCGGATTGAATGATCTTCCACAGCAGGATGTTGTGCGGAAGGTGGAGCAGGGAGGGGCTGCCTGTTAGAGTCTTATCTCCCTCGCTGGGTCAGACGCAGCCAGCTGTGCCCAGCTGCGATAGCCATCAGGGGCGCGCCTCTCGTTGAGACTCGCTCCGATGGCTTGGACGGAGATGGAAACATAACGCTCAGAGGGACAGAAAGAGGAGGAAAGGAAACAACTATGCGGTCCGGGTGCAGGTGCACCAGCTTCGGCGAGACACATGTCCAAAACTACTCAACTGCATAGAAATAGTCTCATTAGGCATTAAACTGATTAATTATTCACCAGTCATGACACGTTAGTTCACTTATTGTGCAGGCTATTTGTGTTTAGAATCGGAGCCAACTTACCGAGAAGTGATTAACAACCAATCCTGACACTTTTGGTCACCTGACAGCCAGCTCTCTTCTATCATATGAGAGCCATGAAAATATGAAAACTGAAATATGCACTTCATCTGAAAAACTCACAGGAAGAAAGCGCTGTCCGCCCTCTTCTGCATACATGAACCAACAAACACCCACGATTGGCTGGTTCCCTGTGACAAGTGGAGACAATACAGCACGACCAAAATTAGCTACCTATTGTCTCGCAAATGTTTTTATTGTTCTTCAGAATACCAAAAATATCCCAAAATAGTAGATCTGAAACAAAAATGCATGTGTGTTTGTTGTCAAAATGTCTGTACGACGGACTACAAGTTCCCTCTAAAGGCTTACTAAAACTAACTGGAACCATGTGATGAGAGTGCATTCACATTCTTCCTCTATAATAATTAATAATAAAATATGAGATGAGACTTTGCATTGGTAATAGCCAAAGGCTTTTTTTTTTTTAATCCAATTTCTGCAGCAGTGCCAACACACCAGGTTCACCACACCACCTGAGAATGAACAAGTCCGATCAAGCTCCCTATTTCTAGCCTAATTAAAACATAATTTTGGCCCCTATTTCCAGAATCGACTCACTCTGGCACAACAGAACTCTAAATCGTGACTTCACCCATGTGTTGTGTGGATTATCTGATCTATAAACCCCCCCATCAGTGGCGTTTATAGGACGTACTTACTATAATTACGAGTTTCAGTGTACACAAATGAAATCCACCTGAATTGTGGAGCATATTCAACATCTCTGGAGACGTGAGTCTAGACACTGTAAAAACCTTTAACATGCATGGCATGTATCGTTAACGCCAAAGTATGCACAGGGTGACTTGTAGGCTGGTTATCCTGCTATACAATAAAATACAAGCAAAAGCGAGTTAGACTGGAAAATGGTTGAAGAGAACATCCTTGGGAGGACGGGTTAACCAACTACGTCTATGATGAACCGGCCGTTTCTTAATACGCAATTATTTTGGAGGGTTTGGAAGGGAGAAAACGGGCAAAACAAGCAAGGGGCGGACAAATTCTACACTCATTAGACAACCAAGCATATCAATTAAAACAATTAAAGACAAACGTTGCACAGCCAAAGCCTTTACTCTACTGTCCTTCGACGGAATGTTCCAGCTGTAAGCTATGGTCGCCTCTTACTAGGCTCGTGCGGCAATCATTTCCTCAGCTCTCAATTTTCCCTTTCAATACATCACGATAAACACGTCGGCATCGGCCCCCTGCCTTTCCCTCGCCCATTGTTTCCAAAAGAAAAAAGGAAATAAAGTGTTAAAAATAAAACTTATTCATTCATTTATTTACCGACACACACATAGAAATTCACACTTATTTACTGGGGAATTTGTGACAGCCGATTAGCCAAATGTGCGTGACTTTGGACTTTAGGAGGAAACCCACCTACGCGTGGGGAGAACAAAAACACCCTTACTGAGCTTGGGTCTCTATCCCGGGACCCCCATGCTGTGAAGCCGACATGCTAACCACTATGCCACCCTTAGCATAATCTGGCATATATAGACAGATCTGATTTCACACTAAAGAACCCAACAGTCTCAATTTAGCCCGAAGGGAAGGAAGGGGTCGAGCTCTAAGGTGGGGCCGGATCTTACTGAGGGGGAAAAAATGGATTAGCCGACTGAAAAAGATTGAAAAAGGCAAGGTATAGTAAATAAATAAACACAAAGAGTAGAACTCGGTTCTGACACACGGTTCTGACACAACCCGGTGATGTTACCTTTCCTGTTAACGCATATTCCGTAATCGTTTTTCATTCCCATCACAGTAACGAGCGCACGCAACATGAATTAAAGAGTAAATCTGATTTCACTTGAGGTGTCATTTCCGGCAGCCCACCGGGCAGAGCTCAGTTACATTTTGGTAGCCATATTGGAAAGTTACAGCTATGTGTTAGGTGATAGAACACTAAAATAGAAACACATAAATCGCTTGTATCCATGGAAACGTATTAATTTAGTCGTCAACAAGTCCTTATCTTACAATCAGCAGATATGCAATCAAAGTACTTGTGATCAGATATTCAGATATAAGCAGTATGTTTTCCAGTAAACTTGAGGTTTTCACATCATCGAACCACTACGCATGAAGTCAAGTCATTAAATCAGTCAAATATGTGCTGGCTACACACTGTCACATCTTCTTGCCATGTTTAGAATACCTCTGGTCAAAAAACCATCTGGCTGATGTAAAAGGCAGTGAGTTTAAACCAATTTTCATGAATACATTTTTCCACGTTCGCCATATTCCCACAGATTTATAGTCGTTAGCATGCTGGAGAGTGTGAGTCACTGCAGCCTTGTACAAACATACGTTCTGTTAAATACAACCGAAGCAAAGCAAAAGGTACTTCGAAACAAGGGGCATAGCTCCCATTTTGGGGATGACTGCGTACTATAAAGCCTTATATCACTGTCCACCAGTGCTCAAATGATCGAAGAAAATAGGAGACGAACGCTTTGGTTGATGCGTGGCGAACGTTTAGACAAAAGCGTGCCGGAACAACTGCATGAACATGAACCCAAACTGCTCTGTTACAGAAAAGTAAACCAAGACCTCCTGATGAGTTGGGATTTTTTGAGAATTTAAGAGCGCTGTAAAGGGTACTACTGGTAAAGGGGTAGAGATTTCTTCTGGCGTCTTTTCAACCAAATGTTTCGCCAAATTCAAGCAAACTCCCAGGATGGGAAATATATTAAGTAAAGCGTACAAACTGTCTCTCTATAGAGATGCTGGAAGTCACACCGGACCGGTCATTCACTGCCTCAACAAGCAAAAACAGCAAGGGACGAGGGACGGCATACTCTCTCCCTTGCCAATCGCAGCAAGATAAGCCAATCACCCCCAATTCCATATCCAATATCCAATATCCGCATCCATATCATTAGCCAAAAAGTAGGGGTTTGTGAGCGAACGTATGTAGAAGACGGTGGACAGCGCTCCTCTTTGTGTGTGTTATTCTCGTTTTCAGTTGCGGTTGGGCTGGCACCAATCCCAGCTAACACTGGGTGAGAGGTGGGTACACCCTAGACATGTCGCCAGTCTATTGTGAGGCTAAAACTGAGACGCACATTTAATAATTTCGAATAGCCAGCTGACCTAATCCAGAGCACCCAGAGGAAACTCGCCCATCTTAACAAGCATGGGTTGACGCACACCTAACTAGCTACAGACTATCAGACGGTTCCACCCCTTCCACAGGTCACAACAGGCACTGAATGGGTTGATGAGGAGGAAAATCATGTAAATTATATAAAGATCTTAACAATCTCCTGATCTCAACCCGGTCGAAATGTTAGAGGAGGTTTTAACAAAGCGTCTCCACCAGTACCATCGTCACCGTGTGGAAGAACGGGGTTCCTCTCTCCAGTACGATTCCACAGACTTCCATCAAATCTGCTAAGGTGCTCTGTCGACCTTGAACCTTATTTCCCGCCCTTGAACTCGTCACCTTTTCGTGCTGATCCTGAAACCGCACTAAGCACAATGACACGGAGAAAACCGCAAATCTGACTTGGGGTCAGCACTTTATCTGCTCCACAGCTCACTCGTCAGCTCCTTCCGCTAGCCCGGGCATGACGCAGTCAGAGCAGGAGGCCATGCCAAGCTGAGGTTTGCTGCCAAGACAGGGATGGGAATACTTGTGCAGATTTACTGGCAGTTTCCATAGTGACGCAGCTGGAAGAGGCAGTGGGCTGAGCTCCAAATCTAAATCCAAAAAAGCCAATCCGCTCCCTTTAAAAGCCACTTCCTCCCTCTTCTTCAAGAGAACTGTAGTACGGTCCCGGTCAACCTTCGGGCTGTTGGAAGTGTAGGCAGTAGAGCATAGCTGTATGTCTAACAGGCGGGATATTAACCCCGATTTTAAGTGAGGGGTTACTTATTAAGCAGACATTATTAGCACTCAGACAGACGTTAGCGCTGATGCAGTGTCTGAAAACTCTGTGGATGACTAATCCCTTTCAACTGTGACTTTTGTAAGTTCTGCATGAACGAGTACTAATTTACAATAAAAATGTCCAGACTTGTGGTTTCAGCCTGTAATTTAGAACAGTTGTAAGCAAACTACCCTCAGTTTCATAGCCACCTGATTCTCCGGTAAAGGACGGTGTATTCTAACAAAACCAACTTGTTCACTTTGACTTTTCAGGGATGAGAACAGGCTTCAAAGAAAAAGGAGAGAAATGGGCGGCAGTCAAGGGCGCGCAAATTATACAAAAATATATTTTATGATAAAATAAAATACAGATCATTATGTCTGAGACCAAATTAATAACAATTTGAAATCCAAATAGTATTTGTTTTTTTTCCATGTACTAAAATTAACATATGCATTAATATGCAAATATATTTTAAATAGCAGCTCCATATGCAACTTTTTTTAAAGCATAGGCTGCTTTAATACACAATATAATCTCATTTTAATACCATTTAAAAAAAAAACACCAACGTTTTCTGCATTAACAGACACTATGTTTGACCTCGGGCGGCACGGTGGTGTAGTGTTTAACACATCCACCTCACAGCGAGAAGGTCCTGGGTTCGATTCCCAGCTCGGGCGTTTCTGTGTGGAGTTTGCATGTTCTC
>JBCNYG010000005.1:25118210-25131833 GCA_039654305.1 Porochilus rendahli | reverse complement strand
GACTGATGGCCCTGCGATGGCCTGGCGAGCTGTCCAGGGTGTACCCCGCCCTCGCCCAGAGTCGGCTGAGATGGGCCCTAATTAGGAATAAGCGGTTGAGAACCGAATCATCTCCTAAACTTAACCTTAAGAAACGCCTGCTTCCATTAGCAGGTGTCACAGGTTCCACCAGTGAGCTCACGCTGCTCGCTGAGGTGTGGTCCACTACTAGGACATGCTCCCGTCTGCCCGGCATGCTGAGGCATGTCCAAAAACACAGCACGCTCCAGGTTTATGAAGCAGTCCAAGGTGTGAGGAAAAGCGACTCTGTTGAGGCTGCAATGACTCAGAATTAGAAATACGATAGCTGCCAAATCTGCCAAAAGACGGGATGTCAAAGCTTCAGAGTTAACCACTCAAACAGAAATTAAACACCCAAGTGGTCATCAGCCGACCATCGTCAATAGAGACTTTGAATTTAATTAGGATGATCTTTTTTTAAAAAAACAGTTAAGTGTTAAACTTTTTGGCAGGAGGTTGACTTTACTGCTCTAAATTAGCCTCCTAGTGGAACAACAGGGAGTCGCACTCGGTCACTTTCATCAATTCACTTATTGAGGTGAACTAGCAAGGCGATGCTAACCTTCCGAAGGTTTACCTCACCTTCCACCCAAAGTCAACCAGGATTGGCTCCGACTTAGCCAGAAACCCTGATAGATAACTTGTAGACAGGTGCTTCGTAAAGGAATTTAATGCCCATTAAGACCAGGATGCGTGAGAAATAAGGACCCGCATTTTAGATCAAACGTTTTATTTAGGTAACTAGCGGTTGCTATTTTTAAGCTAAGTGTGTTAAAAAAAAGTATAATTTTAGATAGCCCTGCGATGGCCTGGTGAGCTGTCCAAGGTATACTCTGCCCTCGCCCAGAGTCGGCTGAGATGGGCGCTAGCCCCCCCCCGCGACCCTAATTAGGAATAAGCTGTTGAGAATATGAATGAATTAATAGTTTGAGATATAATTATTATTAAACTTAATTGAATATGTAAATTCTCTGCTCTGATTTTTTTTTATTATGAAAATGATTTATTTTTTTGTTGAATTTATCCGTGGTAGATTACGACAGGCATTATCATCTGGATATGAAGTAACCCATCCCAGATATTTAGTATTTTTCTGTAATTTAATATTTTATTATTAATGATCATTTCTGTTTGCGCTTGCAGTCTATTGCTACGTTAAAATGTTCGATATTCATCATGATTTCATATTTAATACTATTTCTATTAAAGGGTGTAACGACTTGTTAACCCATTTCCAGCTGTGGAATCATGATGGGTTTGTCATGCAGACATGGTATCCCTTTCCCCAGACCTAGACCTGCCAGACGAGCTTATATTAGGCTCAAATGTCACAATAACACGGGGCCTGTTATTATTCGAGGAGGCTCCGTGGCCATCTCTGGGCTCCAGCTGTGACTCATGGAAAGAGGCTCGAGTGTAATCTAATGACTACTCGGGAGTGACAGATCTCTCACGTTTAAATATTTAACAATAACCTACTAATAATGACAGCACGTGCAAGCTGTACACAAGTTCATTCGCTCACTCTGAACCTCAGAGCCATCATTCGAATCCAGAGTATGAAGCTATAAAAACCGAATGGAAGTGCTCTTCCGCTTCCCATCATGCCGTGCTGGTGGCCTGTCGCTTGGCCTTGCTGACACACATTGTTTATCTATGATGTCACCACTTCCTGGGAAGAAAGTGGGGGGGGGATCAGTGAAAGACAGAGATCAGAAACTAGTTTGCTTTGTGTTGCAGAGCCTCCTGAACACCTCCCTGGTGTCGTGCTTCGAGCATGTTCAAATGGGACAATGCCCCAACGTTGCCCTGGAAGAGCTGGAGGACGTGGCTGAGGAGACGAACGTCTGGACCTCACTGCTTAGGCTGCTGCCCCTGTGACCCGACCCCGGACCGAGCAGATGACGGTGACGGTGATGAAGAAATGCGACGATGCTAATCCACAAAACCCTCAACGAATCTGCAGCTTCCTAACAAAAGCTGCAAGGCCGAAGCATCAGCGCAGGACACATAAACCGCAGTCTCTTCTATTTCTGCTAGAAATATGTAATAAATACACCGACAAACCTCACAACCATCCATGACTCATGAAAACAAGAAGCGCCGCTGTCATTCCTGCACGCTATTCTAGACCCGGCGCTCTCGAAAGAGTTGTTTGCGTTGCCGGGGAGACACTGCAGTCGATCTTGCGTTTTGTTCTGATTTAATTATAGTTAAGGATATACTGTATTTCTCGAGGAGACCACTGGTAAACACTAATCTATTTAAAGACGTGTTTTTCCTATGGCGACGACGTAACACTGGAAAACACGATGTAATACGGGTTGAGACCATCAAAAACAAGACAAACTGCTGCTCAGTCTTACACAACAGAATAATTAATGGCGCAATTTCACAAGCTGTCGGGATTCATACTCTAAAAATCCTCTTCCAGAGCTGAGCGGCTTGGCAGGCAGGTTGGATTCCGTCCATCATCCTGGGCTTGATAAAACAGTAGTCTGCGAAAAGTATGTTGATGAGTGAACATGTGCTGAGAGAGAGAGAAAAAAAAAAACAACAACCCTGAGATAAATAAGAGCCATTTGGTTCGTGTTTGGCTGACACGAGCTGGCTGTAGCGTACACCCCAGCACGAGTCTTCAAAACCAGCCAGCAGCAGCAGAAGCGCTCACAAGAAAAACACATAAATCACTACATGCTCCCGTCACGTGCGTGGTTTTTCACCGGCCTTTCAGGAAGTCGGCGCACCTAGAACATCTTTTCCTTCTTGAAAGCAGAACCTTGCCGTAAAAAATTCTTCCTGACGGACATCAACGTTCTTCCGAGCTCCAAGCTATACACAGTGGCGTGCCAGCGACGCTGGAAAACAGAACCACCCCGAATATTGAAACATCAAAAGGGCCAGATGAACAGCAGCAAAAGACTCAGCACGGAGAACTTGCAAACGGGATCCGAGCGAAACCTCAGGCGTGGGAGGTGTTCGCTAATAGGACGCAACAGGGCCAAACAACGGCGTTCATTCAGGGCCGGTTAGGAGAAAGCAGCCCCAAAGAGGAGATGAAAAAGAGGGCAGAGTCCAAAATGCTAATAAATATACAACAAAGAACAATTCCAGCTGAGGACCAGGCTTGGGAACCAATGACCTCACGTGTTCGTGTTCTTTCCCCTAGCAAAGCCAGCCACCGTCCACAGAACAGGACCACTGCTTGGTTTCACTTTCACTTTCGATCAGATTTATAACAACGACACCGTTTTCAACCCTATCGTCCATTTCTTCTGTTGATCGACGTAAACGTCGGTATCCAGTAAAGGCCAATCCTAAGAGCTCCCCATTTGTATCAGGAAGCTTGTAACTACAAAACTCTACACACACACACACACACGAGAGATATGAGGCGCTAGTTATGTCTTTTAAACTTAGTATGAGGTATGCCGACACAGGCGGGAATCCTGAGTACGTTGGCGCAGGATACAGAAACAGATCAGTCATGCTGCTTGTCCGCCTTCGCTACCAGTACTGTAACGAGCTAGCGGGCAATCGTGGCTTGTCAGCAGTGTTTCATCCTGAGAGGAAAATGCGGTAACAGAAAGAGCTCTCGCTGTCAGACAAGCTGTCACCGAGGATCACGTCACAAGCCCAATTCCAGGCGTTCGGGGTCTGGAGAGAATGACGTGCTTTCAGCAGGCACTGGATCCGTTTGAAATATGCATGGACGCTACATGGCATTGAGGGATTGGAACTGCAGTGTTCACCTTCATCACCGCCATCATACCTTAAGCATTAGCAGCTGCAATACAGAAGCCGTCACCTTCTTTTGATAAGCGTAAACATGTGTCCAACCCCCAACTCTTATCTCCACACACACTGTGCAAGTCTACAAAGAGATAAGGCGTCTGGTTTACTGGTTGACGCCGCTTCTGTGTGTGAGCACAGGTACGTCTTAATTGCTGCATGACTCATTCACGTCCAGAGGATAAGGAGACACAACCCAAGATCACAAAACGCCACGGGATATCTACAAAGCGCTCCCTGAACTGTGATTTAATTCATTATAACGTGAAGTAACAGCTAAACAAGTAAATCCCGTAGGCGTCCGTTGTGCCAATAACGTATCCTGTGGCGTGACTGCGGTTACTGCATGTCTTCACAGATTACCTTTAAACAACGTGTTAAACGCGTTCGGCTATCGAACTGACGTGAAAGTAGATTCCAAGATGACGTACGCCCATGGGAACTTCACAAGCGCACTTTATACCAAACTCTCGCTGCTGTTTGTTGGGAACCTGTAAAATACTCCTCATTACCGCTGCGAAAGAGACGTAATAGCTGCTTGTCAAATCGCAGACACAGTGCGGTCGACATATGGCGCTACATTACACTTCTTCTCCTTCGTCTCAACAGGTGACTCATTGGGAGTGCAACGCAGCACCGCAGAGGAAACCACTCTGCTGTTTCATCGCTCTGACGGCCCAGACCCACGCTCTTATCAGGGAAACACCACTCTGGTTTTAAGTACTGCAACAGACGGTTTAAAGGTGGAGCTGTATGGACGCCTGGCTCTAGTGTTATATTGTATTACAATATTTACTGTTTTCTGGGAAAGAGGATAAAAATGGTATGTTCTTAATTCAAACTAATTTTGATTAATGTCTACCACCGTAAATTGTAAGTTGTAGCTTAATCCTCCCTACCAGAATAAAACCCCACAAGTCTACAATGCTTATCTACATTTGATAAAGTTGAGACTGAATTTCTATTCAAAAAAAAAACACATCAACATACAAGAACATCTCAAATAATAAATGACAGTAACGATGTAACAACTCGGTGTACAAATTGGGACGGAATCCCATCTCAGCCCAACATGGGTGCAGGATAGATCAGTATGAGCTCAGTGCATCACAGCAAACCACAACACAACCTAACACAAAGATGTTCCCATAACCACCCCAAAGTGGTTATCTGCCAAGAACATCATGCCATGAGCGGTTTTATTCCGATTTCATTTACATGCTACCAACATCACGTGATGGTTTTATGATTGTTGGACTTTAATTGGACTGAAAAAGCTACCTGAAGTTGTACTTGACACTAATTTCCATCCTTATACTCACAAGTGAAGTTGTGTTCCATCTACAGCTGAGCGATACATCATTAAATAACTGTACAGTGATAAGAGCATTCACACAGTCAGATAACTGAATATGAGGAATACCATGGTTTAGCAGAAATATCAACTTGCATCCCATCAGAAATAAACAGTACTTTAGCGGCAGTGTTGTCTCCACCGGGTTAGTGTTAGTAGTGTAGTGGTTAGCACATCCACCTCACTGCAAGAGGGTCCTGGGTTCGAGTCCCAGGCTTGGCGTGGACGTTTCTGTGTGGAGTTTGACACTGGCTGCATATTTACGTGAATCACTGAAATTAGGTCAAAATCATGACACGGCTGCTTTAAGTCCAAGATTTGGTTTCATTTAAAGACGCCTATGTTATAATATCAGTACAGGGACCTTTTCTGTTGTAAATATTTTTATCCCAAACGCAAAACTTAGGCAAAGCTAAATTCCAGCTACAAAACAAATAACATAAATAAACGCCGCTGGGTTTCGCCACAAAAATAAGTAGTGATTGTTGCAGTCAAAAGCTCCAGAAGATCCAAAGTTGGTTCTGCAAGATGCACAGCAAAGCACTAATCCCCACCGAACGGGGGTTATAAGATCATCTGTGTGTATACGTCTGTCTATGTGCGTTGTGACCACGATAACTGGAAAATTAATAGGCATACTCCCACAAAATTTTAACCAAATGTGCTTCTTGAAACAATGAAGTATAGAATACATTTTGGGTGTGATCCAGCTCCAGAACAATTTTTAAGGATAGCTTAACATTGCACAATAGGGCAAGAAAGCACAAGTCATCTAGAATGCGCCAGGGGAAAACTGAGATGCACTAGCTTGGTGGAGGTTTGCACTCTGAGTGCATTTCTAGGTTTTTTTTTACATCATTTAATACTGTCTGTTGATCTTTATAGTATTTTTTACAATTCAAAATATTTAATTTAATTACTTTTTTAATGCACCGTAGCTCTATCGCCTTTCCTTGCAGGCATTAAAAAAATCCACAATTAAAATTATCCTGCATGTTGTATGTTGATGAGTTAGCCAGTTAGCTAGACAAACAAATTAATAATAATAATAATAATATTAGATTTGGTGACACTGTACACTTATGAAACCTATGAGTAGTGAAAGAAACTGGTTTGAATGTCAACGTTATACCCGCAGCAGGTCCCATGCAAGGTTAGTGATACTGCAGACAAAAACACCATGAGTAAGGGAGCAAAGAAATAAATAACTGTACGCTTTATATGACGTCATGTCATGTCATTTACCTGTCTGCTACCGTGGACTGTGAGCCGCTCATTGGGCTTCCGTTTCTTGCTTTTTGTCCTTCAGATTTTTATCCAAATAGCATTTTACAAAGCTGAAACACTCGGGAGTTTTCCAAGCAAATGAACTTTGCAGGCGATTTTTTTCCTAGTATCCAAGTCAAAAGTCTGTCAGGAAGAGTGAACGGACAAAGCTAAGCTAAGCTAAACAAGTTTAGCTTCATGAAGCGACTCTTCTGAGGCTCTGAGGAACAAAACAGTGCTAATAAAGAGGAAAGGAAATGTGCCACTTATACTTAATTCTAAGAGATAAGAAATGAAAAACCACCCAGAAGCCCTGAAGAAGCTTTATGTGCCCTAAAATGGTTGGCAAAAGTACATAAAGTGGTTTGACTGTTTAGCAAAACAGCAGTTTTCTTTCCTTCCCTCCTCAAGCCAATGCCTCAGCATTACCCGACTCCCAGCTTTTGGTCCCAAAGAGCTTAAAAAACGACTCCTGTGTTCGTTTTCACCCATTAAACATGTTTAAAAGTGTCCCCTGACCCAAAAATGATTCAAAAAGACTTAGTGAAGTGTTTCTTTGTAGCCCCAGCTCGGGTTTTCTTTACCGTAATGTCGCCCTGCGGGCAACGAGAATGTTACAGTTGTGTGGGGAAAGAAAACAAAGTATCGTGTCATCGGAATTAACGCGGAAAATCTCCAGTTTGTGAAGATATAAAGTTACTCCCAGGCTGTTTCAGGCCTCGGCTGGGTTTAGCTGGACAGCATGGTACTTTTTCCTGCTTTAAGAGAGACTGTAGTGGCTCCTGTTCGTGATTTGCGTCTTCAAAACATCCGCCGCGTTGAAGGTTTCAATGTAATTCCGTCTGAAGAGGCTTCAAATTCCGACATTTTCCCTTTTTGTTCCTTTTCAATACTTTGGTCTTCATGCAGGACTTTAGAGTCGCTGTACATCCGAATTTTACCTCCCAAAAACACTTTGTGGGGGGTGGAAGACAAAAATAACACCTTTTAAAATATACACATTAAAACCCAAACATCCTTCACAGCGTAACACACAAACCAACCCCGTATTTTCTGTTGTACTCCGAACCCTTAAACTTGGCTCCAGTCATTCCAGTCCACTCCTTCCCCTCCTTGTCTCCATGTTTTTCCGAAATTCAGTAGTTTTTTTCCCCCTTCTTCCTTTTCTTTCGCCGAAAAAAATCACTGTTTAGGAATTCTATCGCTTCACAACACAGAATGTCTCTCCCACACCACCACACAAGTCAAATTTCCATTTAAAAAAAACCCCAAATAAAAACCAGTCAAGAAATCAGTGAAATCCAATATATTCCCACACTTTAGCGAAATTAGATCAACGGATTCCTGCGCTCTGGAAACGAACCACTCCCTCGTTTTTTGGTGTGTGTGGGGGGGTGGGGGGGAGTGGAAATCCTTCCGCAGCTGCCCATGTGCTGCTGTTAGTCCCTTCTCATTCAAGCTTCAAGAGCTTTTTCCTTTTCCTCTCTTACATAGGAGAACTTTAGTTTCCTTTTTTTTTTGGTTCACTGATTTAATTCCCTTTTGTTTATTGTATCTATTGACTCCCTTTATTGCTCTTGTTCTTGGGGGTTTTTCTTGTTCGTTTGTATTTTAATTACAGTTTTATTTGAATGCACCAAATAAAAAATGTCTGGAAGATGAACACAGCTACCATCATTAAAAAATCTCCTTGAAGGATCCTGAACTTCCTTCGGTTCCTCATGGTACCTTACCCCAATACCTGGTTTCCCCCAAAATGAAATTAAACCATTAAAGCTTGTAGCTAATGCATGTTTTCATTATATGTGCTATAAGGGGTGGCATGGTGGTGTACTGGTTAGCATGTCCGTCTCACAGCAAGAAGGTCCTGGGTTCGAGTCCAAGGCTTGGATGTTTTAGTGAGTGGAGTCTGCATGATCTCTCGGTACTTGCGTCTGTTTATTCCAGGTACTCTGGTTTTCTCTGACAGTCCAAAGATATGCACATTCGGCTAATTTCCTGTTAAGTGTGAATGGTTGGGTGTGTGTTGGCCCTGGTGAACTGCCCAGGGTTCCTAAAGAGGAGCAACTAAAGTACTATTAAGCATTCTAGATTTGATCTTTTTGCCTAACATAATATCATGTCTATACATTTTTCCAAACTGCTTAATTGTACTAGGGTCACAGGGATGCTGGAACCTGTCTCAGCCAACTTTGGGCAAAGGCGGAGTACACTCACAGCTATTCACACTCACACCTAGGGGCAATTTGGAATAGCCAGTTAGCCTAATGTACATGTCTTTGGACTTCTGGAGGAAGCCAAAGTACCCAGAGAAAAACCCTATAAACTCAAGCAGAACACGCATACTCTACATAGAGGCACCCTTGTTAATGTCTGGGACTAAAACCCAGGACCTGCTTGCTGTGAGGCAGCCACCGTGCAGCCTAAATTTTTAAAAAGAATCCCTCAAAAGTAAACTGGAGCAATTTTTTTCTTGTTTTTCAATATACAAGCTATAACACATTTTCCCCCTAATAAAAATCATTTAGGGTTCTACCCCAGACTTTTAATATTCCCAAGCACAAAAAAACCCTTAAAGGTTCTCTGACATTTTATATCTATTTTTTATAAGAATATATGAGCAGTAACAATAAATCTCTTTATTTTCTTACCCTGAAATACTTAATTATGGACAAAGATAGCAGGTTTGTGCTAAATTTTCCTTCATTTAATTGATTACATTTTTCTAGTTTATTTTGAGGGCATTACTGCCATCTACTGGTGAGTGAGTGTAGTGTTAGTCATGTGACATAAATAGAGGCGTTCACTAGTTCAATAATTATCAGCTTGTACAGATGTACTGTATTATAAGTGTGTGTGTGTGTGTGTGTGTGTGTGTGTGTGTGTGTGTGTGTGTGTGTGTCTATTCTATACTACAAAACTCTATTCTAGTCTATGTTATCTACTGAATTAAAAAAAGAGATATTTAAAAATAATTTATTAATAAAATCAAGTTTCTTGCTACTGACATGTAAAAGTAGAATATTCCTCGGATGTCTGCACAGTTTTTATATTTGTTAATAAACAGTTATCATCAAGAGCAGTATTACACTGTGTGTGTATGGGGCGCATGGTGGAAGTGACTCGTGTATCTAGTCAAAAGCTCTTGTTTTTTTTGGGGTGGGGAGGACGCTTTATTTCAATTTAAAATATAGTTTATTATTTACAGCATTCAAAAAATAGTAATGACCTCATGATCCTAATGGATACATTTAGTTTTATGTTTAAGGAGCTTGATAGTTTTTGTTATAAACAGCATTTATAAACAATGTCAAAATGTCCCCTTCGTTGTCCACCTCATTATTTTACGACCCAGTACACCCATTAGCATCATTAAGCTTCTTCTGCTCCTGCCACCGCCTGTATTTCACGCGGGATTTCCGACATGCAAAGCACGCAATATCCACCATGAAGACACAGGACAGGGCGTATATGGCCACTCCGCCCACCTTCATGACCAGCTTTGGTTTTGGAGACGCTAGCTCACAGTAGAGCACGTGGCCGCCAATGCCGATCCGCACACAGGCAAAGAGTGTGATGAAGAGGAAGTCGACGAGGTCACCGCTCGGGCTGTCGTAGCGGCCCGTCTGCTTAAGGAACCAGCGGGCCTGCAGGAGTGGGTTGGTGATTTCGCTGCCGAAGAGCACTGCACATGTCTCGATGCCCGATTCGCCCATTCCCAGAGCGCACACAATGCCCAGGATGCTTAGGGTGTGATGGGCTAGCATAACAGGACCCTCTGTATGGAAGTACATGCACCAGGCCATGTCGAACAGGAAGTAGCCCAGACTGAGGAGCAGGGCTAGGATCTGGAGTGGGGTGTTTTCTGAGCCTGGGGATGAGAGGAAGGATAAAATTCAGCCTGAGGACACTGAATCGCCCCTGGGTGGGAGTCTGATTATGAATGATTGCGTGTACAAGCTGTTTAAGGTGTACCCTGCCTCCCCCCAGAGTCGGCCGTGCTAGGCTCGCGCCAGACCCTTGCAGGATTTAGTGGCTTGGGCAAATGAATGAAAGAATTCAAGTTGGATTATTTCTCCAGTCTTTCACGACTGATGACTCACCTGCATGTGTGAACGGCCACGGTCCATCAACAAACCCGATGTAAGCAGTTAGCAAAGTTATGAGGACCCCGTGTAGCAGGGTGATGAGTCTGCAGTTCCACTCGACATGTCGCTTACTGTTCACATGACACAGCAGAACGTAGAGAAAAAGCCAGCCAATCAGGCTGCAGCATGTCTCGACTAAAAATAACGTCATGGCTGAACTGAAGCGATGCAAAACATCATTTAACGAGGTACCACCAGTTGCCTGTCCGTCGAGACTCAACTCTATTCTTTTCAATCAGTCAGAAGTTTGGAGACGTTTCCTCAAAGCTCATAATCCACAGGTTTTGCTTCAGCCTTCACAAAATCCCATCTTCTGCTGCATCAGATGTTTAGGAATTGTCTGTCACCAAGCTCCTGCAAACAAACACTTCCTGTCCTCAATAACCTATACCGGCACGAAGCTTTGAGGTCTGTCTCATCAGACCTGAGTACTATTTTTATTCCATCTTAATATCTTCCATGACAGCTCCACATTACAACCTCATTTCCTCACTCGCTCCTCCATCCCCTCCCCAGGCTCACAAGTACCCTGAGCCTCTTAAGAGATTAGCGTCTCAGTACTCGAACGGCAAACAAGATGGAGCCACTCATCCACCAGCCAAGTGGCCTTAGAGGTCAGAGGAGAAAGGCGGTGTGATGTCTTACGTCTTCCACTGTATGATCCCCTCACGGCGCTGAGCAAATGGAGTCTGACGTGACGTGAAACTGTATTGCAAGCTTAAGATGGGAGAAGGCTTCTGAGCTGCCCGGTTAACCCATGTCCGTCTCATTCAGGAAAGGGTCATGCCCTACAAGGACAGGGCCACTGGGAGCCTAAATTTGGCCTGATTTTATTAACTTATAACTGCTTAATCTCACTAGGGTTGCCGGTAGACTAGAGTCTATTTTAGCCAACACTGATGGCAGGCAACACTCTGAATGCTTCATAAGTCCACTGCAGGGCCAACACACACCTGGGGTAATTTGGAACAGTTACAACTTGTTCAATTTTGAAGGTGATCAGTGCATGGGATCATGTCAGTCTTTGAGGTCAAAAACCGCAAAAAAACAACAACAAAAAAAAAACGTTAATTAATGTACATCAGACGCCCACTAGAGGGAGACATTTCTTTTTTAATAATATGAAGGGTTATAATAAAAAAACAAACTGCAGGCTTAGGCAGATTGTCACCATAATACATTTGTGCCCAGCAGAGGTAACGTGCAGTCTGTGAGTGTCCCTCTAGTTGCATCTTTTATTGGTTAGTTATAAGGAAAAAACAATAGAATTTCCAGTGTATACTGTGTAGAGTGACATGGTGGCGTAGTGGTTAGCATATCGCATATGCATATAGCAAGGGTCTGGCGAACTGTTTAGGGTGTACCCCGCCTTCATCCACTGTCGACTGAGTTAGGCATCAGCCTCCCGGCCACCCTAGTAGGACTTAGGCGATTCCGCAAATGAGATGAAATGATATACCGTGTATTATTATAACCGTTATATTACTATGACGAAATGGTGGAAACATCAATCCAACGCTTAATCCTTTATTAGGGTCCTGGGGAGGCTGGAGCCTATCTCAGTCGACTCTGGGTGGAGGCGACACACACTCGCACTTAGCCTCAATGTGCATGTCTTTGGACTGTCGGAGGAAACAGGAGTACCCAGAGGAAACCCACACAAACACGGGGAAAACATGCACACAGAACCCCACGCAGAAACGCAGAAACCCAGGACCTTCACAGGAAGTGGACGTGCTATCCACGAAGCCACAGTGCCGCCATGGTAGAAATAAACAAAGGAAAAAAACTAAAAGGTTAAAAAAAAGAAAAGCTAATAACGCTATTATTTCCCCTTTTCATTTAAAATAAAGTGGAACATATAATAAAAAACAGCCTAATTCGCAAAATGATTGATTGAAACACGATTTCAACATGCAAAAAATTTATTTTAGCACTGATATGCAACTATACTGTGAAGTTTGTCCAGACTGATTGCCCTGGTTTAAAATAAAATTAATAAAAAAAATAAAAAGACAGTACATTCCCAGTTCAGTTGTATAACCTGCAGGGGGCGCTCTTCCTCTTTTTATTATTCTACCACAACCTGGATTGAGTGAATGGAGTAAGAACATATGAGGTACAGAAAGAGAATGATCCCTACAGAGGATATGATGATTAATCATATAATCTTAATCCTACCAGGGTCACTGGGCGGCTGGAGGCTCACTCACACCTAGGGGCAATCTGGAACTGCCAGTTAGCCTAAAGTGCATGTCTTTGGACTGTAGGAGGAAACTGGAGTACAAGGAGGAAACCCATGTGTATATATGAATATAGTAGGATCAAGCAAGAAAAGAGAGAAAAGAGCTTCCCAAAATAAAGAAAATGATAATTAAGACTTCTCTCTTCGTCCAAGAGGAAACAGCGGATCATTAAGCTGCAGTTATAACATGAATCACTCACAAAACACACACGTTACCCTTCACACTCCGCCCATGGAAACACAGCCTAAATTAAGCCAGAGCTCTCTTACAGACCTCATAGGGGCGTTCCATATGGACCGCAGTGCCCGTTTGCCATGTTTAAGTAAAATAACCTGACTGAACAGATACAGTGTAGATAACACCACTCCCTTGTTAGTCATGAAGATATTCTCGATCTATTTTATATGTTTCGGCTACAGGGCGAAGCCCCGCTATATATTTTGGTGCACTCGTTATTAAGAACGTACACAGAGACTTTACCATTTACGGAATTTGGTAGACGCTCTTATCCTTACATTCTGTTTCATCTATACACTTGAACAATGAGGGTTAAGGGCCCAGTAGTCGTAGATTGGTGGGACTGGGGCTTGAACCCCGACCCTTGGCAATCCACAGCCTTACCCACTGATCCACCACTGCCCCCAGTAAGACTATAAACAACTGCTCAAAACGTGCTCCAGTGTCAGTACTGTACAGCCGATGATTTGGGCCTTCAGGCATTTTCTTAACTAATAATCAAGATTTTTTTAATTTCTTC
>JBCNYG010000005.1:25061724-25079713 GCA_039654305.1 Porochilus rendahli | reverse complement strand
TTTCCAGTTGTAGGGAAAGTTTGAGGCCACCCCCCCCCCCCCCCCCCCAAAAAAAAAAAAAACACCTCCACGCACTGAGGATCAGCCACAGTTACACCCAGGCGGCACTTCACCTGAGGGCATGTTATCTCACTCTCTGGATCACACCGAAACAGATAAGCTGAGCTTTGACATTAAGCAGAAAAGGTCAGGTCTCAACCCAGGTCTTACATGAAACCTAAGTCAGCCGTTTTCTTCTTTTCTGTTATTACAGGTCCAGGAATAGTGTCGTGTGTATCGAGACGTCAGCTCTCGTGATGGCTGGCCTTAAACAAAAGAGCCTCTTGTGTGGAAGGCGGTGTGGTTAGATCATGATGTATTAGTTCGAGCGCGAGAGGAAGAGGTTTGTGAGGAAAACGTCGGCTCCAGAAATAATGAAGCTCTTCAAGAATGAAGTTCTTGTCGTGAATTACAAAGTACTCGGCTACACGCTTTGCTCAATATTTAATCAGGCTTCATCTCTCTGATCTACCACGTCGAAGCTGAATTAAGCACGAAACTTCGCTGCACTTGAGGCTTGGTGGGTTTTTTTAGCCTGAAATATCCCACTCTCGGCTTCAAATTCAAGTCTGGCAAGTCTCCCTCTGTAAAAGTCCCAGTAGGTCCCATGACGCCGAGTGTTTGTAGAAGACCCTGCTCGACTCCTTGGCAGCCTGTAACGAGCAAGCAACAAAGGCACAATTCCATGCCCTATCATGCCTTTTTTCACATCAATCAGAGGAGTGTGGGGGTCGAGAGGGTGGAGACATGGCTGTTCCAGCAGCATGCTGGCCTCCCGCAGAGTTGGCCTGAACGCCCTCAAAGAGAATAGCCAAGTGATCACAGGTGCATGCTAAGGTCGCTAATGAGGACGGTGCTCGGAACGCTGCGTTCGCCGGCACTCTTTCACTTTCACTAACCCTTGACTCGGATAATGAGATGGTCTCCGGTGCTTTCAGCTCTAAGCTTTCATTTTCATTAGACTTTAGCGGGGTGACGTTAGCCTGGGTAGTAGTGTGAGTAACTGTAGAGTAGGTGCCGTTTCATGTCAAGTGGATTTGATCATGTTGGGGAACAAGGCGCGTAAACCACAGCCTAGGGGGAGACTTTGTAGCTTCTACTGATGGTGAGAGTAGAAAGATCGTAGGTCTTGCTTTTATCATAGTCCTTTCACAGTATATAAAAAACTGGATAAAGCTGGAATCTAACCACTTATTACTGGCTATCCCAGAGCTGGTCTAAAAAAAAAAACAACACGTGATACATGAGGTTTTCTCTTCAAATTAACCCCATGTACTACAAAATCTGTTGACATGAACTTTTGCTCCCATTAAGCTCCCTTCATGTTCAAACACTCCACTGGAACCAGCTGTATTCTCAACAGACTCGCCTTGCTTTACAAGACACAAGGTGCACGTGGTGTTTATACATCAATTTCTGTTTACTTTTTTTGGCAACATGATAGGCTTTGGACGGCAATGGTCCTCAAAGTGTTGTAAGACACGGAGCAGAAGCCAAAACCACGACAGAACCTTCTATTCTGGTCTGTTTCTGTTACTCTACCCTGTGGAAACCGTGATGGATCACCAAGTGCAGAAGATGATAGAGCTTAACAGTTGGGGACCAGAGGTCGAGTCTTATCTGCGTCTCACATTGCCACATAAAGAACAGATGCAGCTGGAGAAGCTGCCCGAGCCCCCATTCACACCTGTTCCAAGAGAAACTTGTCCAATGATTTGTGAGATGACCCTGGACTGCTGAGAAAGCAACAATTCATGGGAAGCCCTTGTTTATTGGGGGGGACCTCACACATTTTGAGTGACATTCCCGAGACTCACGCTTCGCCTGGAATGATGAGCTTGCTCAAACCAAAGCTGAGGTTTCCTTTCCTCTCTATGACCTTTGTCACCGCATGTGAGAGAACCTGGAACTGAACAAGGTGCTTGCTGGGAAAACTACGTTCATTCATTCATTGATTTTCTGAAAGGCTTAATCCTAATTACGGTGGCGGGGAAGGCTGGCACCCATCTCAGCTGACAATGGGCGTGCGCAGAGAAGACCCTGGACACCTTGGACAGCTTGGCAGGCCATTGCAGGGCAGGGAAAGCTACAAGAGGATTTAAAATTCCTTTAACTGCAAGGGGTTTTTTTTAGGTTTCGGTTCTGATGTTTCCTCCTGGAATACGATCTACTTCAGTTTGTGCTGTCGTTAGGCAAAGAATCATCGGAAGTTTAAACTCCTCCATTGGTGTGAGTGGTGGCTCAGTAGTTAAGGCTTAGATTCCCGAAGGTCACAAGGTCACGGGCTCAAGCCCCAGTATCACCAAGCTGTCCTTAAACCTCAACTGCTCAGTTGTACAAATGAAATAATTTGGATAAGAGTGTTGGATAAGAGTAATTATCTAGTAATGCATTGGTTACTATTAATTGGTGTAGTGGTAGCTCTCTGGTTAAGGCTCTGGATTCCTGATCAAATGATTAGGGGTCTGAGTCACAGTACCACCAAACTGCCTCTATTGGGCCCTTGAGCAAGGTCCTTTACACTCATTTGATCAGTATGTAGTTGAAAAAAAAGTAAGATGCTCTGGATAAAGGCGTCTGCCAAATATCATACATATATATATATACATTTCTGGTCTCTGAATCGATCCTGGACAAGTTTCATTTCTGAAAATAAATCTGGAATTAAAAGTATTTTACGGAATTTTCGATAACCACACCTGACCACAATGCTGGACGATCCGCTCTACATGCTTTGACACACGAGTGATCTTTTAACGGCATCTAATATTGCCGAGAATAAGGAGAGGCCCTTAATCTTTAAGTAGCTCTTTGAAACACGGAGTTCAAAGATAAAGACCAAAGATTTCCTTGATCTTTCAGCCGAGGCATCCCGAAAGGAAAACATTTCATTAGTCTTCATCGAGGCCTGACAGCAACCCCTTTGTGTGAGTCTGAAAGCTAAACAATAGAACTTGTACAGTATTAACATATCAGTTATTCTAGATAGCGTGTTACTGACATTTGGGTTGCCAATGATTTCCATCCTACCATGTTTTGTCCCTCCTGGTTAACCAGCTCTATGATATCTGCCCCAGGGACCAGTTTTGCTTCAGCTCCAGTTGTGGTCCAGTTTATTACATTTTAGATTGCACCGTAACCATTTCTACTTGTACTCCCCTTGTGTTTTTACCGTAAAGCCACGTCTGTTCAGCCAGTAGGAAGACACCTTGGAGAGATCTGATCATCAGCAGTCTTAATTGGCTGATAGGTAAACTCTAGTAGGCTCTTGAAACCCTCTCCCTGTGAAGTACTGCCAGTTTGTTTATCCTCCATCAATCCCAGCATGCACTGCTCCCACCACCGTGAATTATTATACACGATCCACAAAAAACTTAAAGACTAACGTCTTTTTCTTTTTTTCTTTCTTAAGGCAAGACTATTTGAGGAGTCTGAATGTCATTAGATACTCCTACTTCTGGTTCAGTGGGGTTGGATTTATTGTCAACACCGTTAATGTCAGTGGTGCATTAGAAAGATTACAATTCATGCTCTTTGATCAAGGCGGCAATTAAAGCCAATTTCCGCTTCCTCTTGAGATGTGTTGCCTGTGGGTATTTAAAAAAAAAGGTAGTGGATCTATGTCATGATTCATTGCTGAGGAAATCGATAATACGTAGTTTAAACGACAACATAAATTCTGTGTGACTATTAGAATGGACACGGAATGAAAGGAAGTTCTTGCCGGAAATTAAATCTTAAAAACCTTTCCGTGGGGTGGCATGAAGGCATACTGGTTAATACTTCCACTCCACAGCAAGATTCAAGCCCCATGCCTGCACAAGGCGTTTCTGTGCAGTTTGCATGTTCTCCCAGTGCACGCATGGGTTTTTTCCAGGTATTCCGGTTTCCTCCCTCAGTTCAAAGACATTCGAATTAGGCTGTAACTGGCTGATCTGAATTCCTGCTAGCTGGGGACGGTTGTTCATGCGTTGGCCCTGCAATGGTCTGGTGAGATGTTCGGGGTGTACCCTGCCTTCGCCCGGAGTCGGCTGGGATGGGCTTCAGTCTCGCCATGACGCTAATAAAGGATAAAGCGTTTTGGTATGAAAAACTCTAAGGACACAATGGGTTGACAAACTTTCTTTTTAAACCCTAACCCTAACCCTAACCCTAACCACTACACTGCCTTTGGAAACCTCACTGATTGCTACATAACTTCTAATCAACCCCTTAGGCTCAGCTAAAATCTTCCCTACCAAGAAATCGCTCCATCTGGATTTGATAGACATTTAAATATATGAATGATGACTATATTTATAAGTATATGATAGTATTTTGACTATTTCATATATAATACAAAACAGAATTCACTCTAAGCCCTCACACTTGCTTTTCTTCCCAACTAACCACCTCTCATCTTCAGTGCATGAGGCTTGTTGCATTACTCGCGTTCGATATTACAGTTCCCGCCGTCAGCTGCATGAGCAGATGCTGGTCAGTTGGGGGTGGATTCGACCCGCTGTGCTGTAGCTGAGTCACTCGCCCACTGGACCTGTTGACTTTTGTTAACAGGAAGCAGGCTCCGGAATCAGTTTTATTTCGCCGCACGTCAAAAACGGGCGAGAAACACGGCTGTGAAATTTTGTATTTGTCAAAATAAGAAGTGACAACATTTTTATTCACTTAATATCCCCCGCTAACAAAGGGCAGCTACCTGCTTACAAAAAAATTTATAAAAAATAGTTTGTTTGTTTTTTTTTGATTTATGGGTGAATTTTCAGTTTAATTTTCCAAACCGCTTTATCCTTTATTAAGGTCACGGGAAGGCTGGAGCACCCCAGCACCTTGGCATCAAAAGAAAGAGGCACATACTTGCTGGTGACCCCCAAGGAGAAGGAATTAGTGGTATCTAACTGTGGTAATTCTGGAAACATCTATAATTCACAGCTCATAATCTGGGCTGTCATGGAGAGTGATCAATAATGTCAATGTGGCATAATCTGATACTAGCTAGAGTTCTCACAGCTTGCTCGAGTTATTTATTCATAAATGTCTTGAGTCACCCCAACTAGGATAATTTTTTGTGCGACGATATATCATGATTAACGGTACTATTGTCATAGCAAGCTACACTTCTGTAGCGGTAACTGATCTTCTTCAGCGTCAACAATGTCCGCCATTACCCTGACTACCAGGTAAAGACCAAGACGGACAGCCATAGCTGACTAATGGATTTAAATTACAGGACTGGTGAATACAGGATAGTCAGTGGGAATGATGCAGCGAAGTTACCTAAAGGACATCCTAAAAAACGTCATACTGGACGCCATTTAATGAATTGGGGGAAAAATCCCAAGATACAATCGGCTTCTCTTTAATAAAACAACGTCTAGACAGGATTCAGTCCAGAGAACAGATGAGTGGGACAATGATTACCTTCCGTCTTCAGGCTTCAAACGCCGCTTTGACGAACGACTGAGCATGACTTAATGCTAAATCTCGAGAAACGCAGCTGGGAGGACTTTATCACAGTGTGCTGTCTGTAAGTCCGTGCCATCTGTGTTGACATTTTTATCATGAATGGTCGGTTTATGCGCTCTGTGGGATGCATAAAGTTGCTCTGTGAAACCATCAAAAGAGTCCTGGAGGAGGAAATAGACACACTAAGCTCCTATAACTCACTGAGAGGAAGTTGGGCTAACTTTTTTAAGCGGTAGAAATATCCAGGAAAGAAAAAAACATAGCTCAGTAAGGATTCTCTTTCTGTCCTGCATTGAGCTCTTCTTCCGAATGACATATCTGACGTTAATTCAACCATGTAAACGGCTATAAACCTCAGACTTTCTGTCGCTCCCGTCTTTACTTTAATGGACATTTGCATTTAAATGGAGTTTTACGGCCATGCTTAATGAGAAGATCCAGCCTGACAACCACTAAGGTTGTGACCCTCTTAGATTGGGTTTGAAAGATGATGGGCCTTCATGGACCCAGGAAGAATAGGAGATGCAAATGTGCCGATTCGTACGGAAACGGCCGTGAGCCTGTAGCCAGGATCGGTACGAAAAAATTAAGGTGACTATAATAAAAACTGCTGTCTAGACATCTGCTCAGGAAGGTTTGTGTTCAGTGATGCTGACTGCACTTGAACACCAGGTGATTAAGGTTGGGTGCATGCTACAGGACTTATGAACTGATGACCACCTTTAATCGCTTGTCATCAGTTATTTCCACACGAGAGTGTCCTTGCTACTATTTTGCAAGAAAACAATAATGCGGAGGAAATACTGGTTGAAGAAATATGGCCATCTAGAGAGGCACTCTGTGTGAAGGTAACTCTGCCAGGTACAAATGGATTAATATTACTTGGCGCAGCTATAATGAAATGTCTCCCCCTAATGGATGTCAGATGAACATTTTGCCCAAAGTAAAAGATAGGGGTCTCCCAATACTCCACACCCCCCCCCCCCTCCTCCACCAAGTTTGATAAAAATAAATAAATAAATAAATAAATAAATGAAAGAAAAAGCAAATTGCTGAAATTATTAACCAAATTAACCAAATTAATTGGTTAAAAAGAATTTCAATTTATTCCTGGATCTGGCTCGTGATCCGGATCATTTACAAAATGGTACCGGTTCTTGCCAGGCCGGTACCGCATAAAAATCAGTCCGGTAGTTTTTTCATCATCCTATGAAGAGACAAAATAAGAGATGCTGACAA
Organism: Porochilus rendahli; assembly: GCA_039654305.1. NCBI lineage: Eukaryota > Metazoa > Chordata > Actinopteri > Siluriformes > Plotosidae > Porochilus > Porochilus rendahli. Next base: position 25,072,972 of record JBCNYG010000005.1, on the reverse strand, counting down.
ATGCATAACCTTCCCCGCCAAGCGGAAGAGGTAACAATGTTTATCTATTCTGCAAAGAGAACTGAAGGTCTAGCTGTGCCATGTCAAGAATCATGCTAATGATTATTTAGGTATATGACGCACCCAATAATTTTCTTAATAATAATAATCATCATCATCATCATCATCATCATCATAATAATAATAAAATTACATACCGATACCATTCTGAAAGCCCCAGCCCGAACACCGAACCCATGTATTTCTGAGACAAGCAAAATTCCGGTTCGTGCTGTAAATTCCAGCCGCTCGGGACAGCTGGAGGCCCTTGTGAAAGTTTCTCGGTAAGTTAACGCCTTCAGGGCAAAGGGTTAAATGCTTCAGATAAAAAGGCGTAAATAAAACAACCACCAAGAAAAGTCTGAGCGCCATAAAACGAAGAGAGGGCCTGGGTGTCTGTGTAATTTGCGAGCCACGGGATACACTGAAATGGTTCTTTTATTCACCCTAAAGTGAGATTTAGCTAACTTTCTGCTCCATTAAAAGTCTGTTCAGACTAAAGCCTGGGATTTTCACACACTGTGAGCAGCACTTAAGTTCCCAGTGATTGACTGTTCTCAGACGGGCTCCTTTCACTTCGAGCAAGATGCTTTTTAAAAATAGAAAGAAAGAAAAAAAGCTATGGCCGAAATCTCTTTTATTTAATTTTAATCACTAAAGTGGTTCTTCACATAAGAATTATTTTTCAACTCTGCTTCGAAACCTGTGAGATTTGCCTCAGAACGTCTTTACAAAGATACAGGTGAGCCATAATGGGGCCGGTGGCGTAATGGTTACGGTGGGCGGCCATTGGTTTGAATCCCGGTTAGATCCCCACCGTGCTAATAGCCCTGGACAAGGTCTTGACCACGAGTGTGCCTCAGTCCACCCAGCAGTATAACTGGATACCAGTAAAACAAACTGGGAAGATAACATGCGATGGACTAGCGTCCAGAGTCGCTTCACGCTACACAAACCAGGGATAAGCGGAATATTCCACCCTGTAGACTCAGGGAAAAAAACCCATCAGACTTACCTTCGATCCAATATTTCTACGCATGTTATAATCTATTATAAATCCCACCCGTTTTCTGGCAGCCAATGAGAGTAGTGGTTATTCCACTTGGGAAAAATCTGCGTTCTAAGTCAAAATAATATCTCGAGAGGTTAGAGCCCGTATTACTTTTATATTTTGGTAGGGGCAACAGCCGAAGGTTTCCCCGAGCGGCCGCCATATTGCTTCTCGCTTCTTGATAACTGTTGTTTATGAATAAATAAATTAACTTAGCAGTAAGTATAAGCTAATGCCTTTTTCACAGTAATGCCATGCCTCTAAATTTGTACCCAAAAAACCCCCCAAAAAAAAGGTTACTAGGCTCTCACACTGGGGCGGTTCAGCGTCATTCCAAACACGTTGGACCGTAGTGACATCGTTTCGACACCTTGATGGTGTTCACTTTTGACCTGTTATAAACAAAAATTTCTACCTGTTATTTTGTTATAAAATGAAAGATTTTCAAAATGTTTGAAAATTCACAGCAGTTCTCCAAACCGTGCGTCACCATCTAGCTGCCACGTAGCTGCCGTATTGTCACCTTTTCTATACAACCGCATTACAAATTATTAACACTGTGTTTTCGCCTATGGTTCTCAATTGTTCTGCCTCACTGCTGTCATTTTAAATCGCGCCGGACCTCCTTCAAAACCACCCCGTGTGAGGCTGTTTTGGCAGCTTAGCACTGTTCGGAACTAAGCTGACCCGATATCAGAACTAACCAATGTGTGATTTCTTCAGACTCTTAAACGAAACACGATGCACCGTTAAATTAAAGACGTAATGGATGAGAAGGCTTTCCGTGGTGTCTGTACAAACGGACCCCAATCCCAACCCCCTCTTTGACGATCTCTAAACTTTGTACTGTTATAACTTGGAAATGAAATGGACTTGATGTCGTATGTTGTGTAAATAAATCCCAATTTAGTTTGATTTCAGTTTACAGGCCACAAATCTACTATTTATACCATTTCCAAGATGGGTTAGCACTTCACTACTTCATATTTCAATACTTTTTATATTGATAAACAGGTTTTTTTTTTTATTAGTCACAAACCTTTTCATCTATAACAGCCCAGGTAATTACATAACTCTTCCAGCCCTAAAAATGAAAATACCACAAAGGTCTCCTTCATAGGCAGGTGCGATATCTACGTGTCCGTCATTCCCTTTATTAAAACAAATAGGGCTACATTATTACTCATTTCAACGGTCTTGTGATTTTTTTTTGATCAATCCATTGCTGAAGACAAGAAGATTCATTCCAAACAATGTTGTTTTTGTAAGACGTCCCCAGAGGATTCACTCTGAATCCACAGCAGTGTTGGGTTGAATATCCTGCCTAAAGGCAGACTGCTACAGCGCTACTGCATCATTATTCGAGACCACCAACTCACATCAGCGCTGGTTTCGCTTCGATGCCCTGCAGACGTGTCGACCGAGAAACATCTAAAGCATGGGTTAAACACTGCATGTGCCAAGTAAACCAAACACACGGTATGATCCTTGGTACCTTGGTTTGTTCTGTAAAAACATCATGTAGAGGATTCATCGTGGTGTCAGGCTTCCTAGCATCTCCATTTTAAAGAGCTGCTCAGAAAGCAGGACTTCTCGTTCCTCGACGAGGAATTACTTCCCCACAGTGATTATCTTCAACCGCACTGGAAAAAGTCCTGATTATAACGTATGTAAGAACTTGGCGGTACACGGTATACATGACCATTTTACAGTAAAAGGGTAATTCCATGTAACTTAGGACACGGGGTTCAAATTTCAAACTTTACTTAAGGATGATTTTAAGATCCCATAGTAAAGTTAACATATTGAGAGTACCAAAACAACTTATTTCAGGCTTCCTATAAGACAAGAACAGCACTACTTTGCAATACAGAGAAAAACTAATTACTGTTAGTTCATTACTGAGCAGTTTAGAACTTAAATGTCAATTTTGTTTGGTTTATGAACACTTGTTTAATGTTTAATTTGGACTTTATTCAAAACATTTTTAGATGTTTTTTTGATTATGAAGCCATTGTCCTAAGTAGTGTTACATGCTACAAAGCTCCTAGCCTCTGCGATCGTCATTGGCTGCCTAGCCAATTCTTAAAACTCAATAACAAGTCATGAAAGAACTGTACAAAAAAATTAAGGGGGGGGGGGGGGGTGGGAGTATTGTCTTGATTACCCCGGAGTTTGTGTTAGCAACGGTAACAGTAACGCAAGTAACACAACATTTTCCCCCATATAAGAAATCTCAGACAAAACATTTAATTATAAGCTTTTCTTATTTAACTGACGTCACGTAAGAATATTAGCGTAATAAAACAAATGTTACTTTTCTGATTTGTTGAATACGCTGAGTTTGAGTCCTGGGCTCGGCAAGACAGCGTTTCTGAGTGGAGTTCGCGTGCTCTCCCCGTGCTTGCATGGGTTTCCTCTGTGGACTCCGGTTTCCTCCTAATGCACATTAGGCTAAGCGGCAGTTCCGAATTGCCCCTTGGTGCGAGTGTGAATGGTTATACGTGTGTTGGCCCTGCGTTCGGGGTGTGCCTCCAGCCTTCATGCGACCCTACTTGGATGAAGTAGTTTGGACAATTAATAAATGAATGAATATTTTATATCATGAATTAGTTTCTTGTCATTTATGAAACTAATTTAAACAGCCCCTCTTTATGTATTTCTAACCTGGAAATAATTACGATAACCAAAACAGATTCGCCTTTTTTAGCTGTGCTAGACGAACCATCGTTCAAGACGCAGTTATTCCGTTCAGCTCGAGAACAAAGGGAGTGAATTCCTGCAGCAGCAGTCGGTGGTCTGTGCGGGGGAACACGCATGAATATGCATGGGCATATGTAAGCTCATCCTTACGTACTGGATGTGCCATTACAAACTCATCCTGCTTGATTATGAGATCTGCAGGGAGCCTGGGAGGGAGTGGCCAGACGGATGGTGGTGGCAGGATGTTGGCACTGTGCCCAAGGGCTGCTAGAGGTTTGCTGTGGGTTCTCGTCTCATACGCCCACCGTGCCAGCTCCGAATGCTAATGCTGCTTCAAACAAATCAGATCGCAAACACTCGAGACTATCTTGGGAGACGTTTTAGCTATGAATAACCGGAGCATTTTGCCTTTTTAATTGTCAGATATACTCTTCGAAAAGAAACGGTTCCTTAAAGGATCTTTGTTTAGCTCTCTCTTTGAAAGCTGAACACTAAAATATAGCCTTCTGTACAAAAACGAAACTTCCCATACATTGATTTCTTTATACTGGCGTGCAACACCGAAACAGTGACCGCCAAATCCAAATGTGCTCCAAAACCAACACATTACATTAACTCTGCTAACGTAGTCTACCTATAACTGTGACTCGTCTTGGGTAGGTTGAGTTTCACGTCCATGTTATTCCATCTCCGGAGAACATCGTGAATTCCTGGGAGCTTCACGGTGTAACTTACACTTTTCTGATAATGGCTAGAGCCATTGTTGATGTTTTGACGAGAAGTTCATTCCACTTTGTTAATGCGCAGCAATGGGGAATCCTTCCATGTTATTTGAATAAGCACCGCCCACTCCGGCTCCTTTTAACGTTTGGGCCCAGGGATATTCGAGGGTTTTTTGTTTTTATTTTTTTTAACATGCTTCTGCTTATCAGTTCAATCGAATATTTCAACGATGTGCTGCTGGGGATTAAAGATAGCACTTTTATCTTCATATCCTTTAATGGCGTTTTAACAGTCTCTGTACGTCTCACAACAACAATATGACTAGTACATAAATTCAGATGAAAGTGTCCTACTGCAAGTATTTGTACTCACTGGAAGCTAATCAGACTTACATCTTCAGATGATTCTTAGACATGAAACCGTTGGCTGTGGAATCTGGCCCACCATCAGAGGTGGGTAGAAAACCATGCCACACTATTTTATTAAGGATGAGCACCAACGTGAATTCTAAGCAGCCACACACTTTGAACTTGTGAAGGCATGCTCTGGCTTTCAGGCTGCTCTTGTTTTAAAGGCCAACCTCAAACATGATAAGTGCCAAAGTGAGAAGGGCAGCCTGTTTATGTGGTTGGGGATGACATTTAGCAAATGCTGTGTTTATTTGAGAGGCTGGCTCTACGGAGACGCAACAAGTGCTCGTCCAATATTTACTCGACTGTATAAACTCGCTGTCAAGTCTCCGGGGCTGGAAAATCAGAGTGTTGATGGAAACTAGATGACACGTTTTTAAGATTTAGAAGCATGCGTGGATAAATCAGGACGCCGGGAGCATTACAGAAGCCATTTCCTGTCCAGGCTAGGGCTGGCTGATATGAGCTGAAAACTGCATCACGTTATGTTTTCAAACATTTTCATGATAACGATATTTATTCCTTTATATCGGACATTTTCACAAACAACAGACAAAATAAGCGGACACCAGGGGGCGCTAATCATTCGCATGTTCGTTTGAGTACACCTGAGCCCCATTGCTGTGCTTGCCCCGCCTCCAACCCCGTGAACCTTCCCTGATATCCTGCCACTGCCAACTAATCACTGACGATATTTGTTTGGCCAACGGTACAAATGATCACATCGCGATAACGATGCTTTACGACGTATCGCTCTAATCACAGCTACTTCTATTTTATCCATAAATGCCGAGAGGAAACCCTACTCCGTTCTGACATTCACAAAAACAATGTTTTTATTCCGCGTGTATGTTTAAACATCATTGCACTCGAGCTTTTACTTGACCGAAGAGCTGGTTAATAGATTCACGACTGGTGCATCTCTGAGAGAAATATTCACGGCGTGTTTTGGGTACACGTCATCACAAGAGAAGAAATCAGAGCTGCACCTAAAGGTAAGTCGAGACGGAGTGAAATTGCTCCGAAGGGTATAAGAAGCAGGTCAGAGGATTAGACAATATTAGAGGACAAAAGGAGGTGTGTCGTGTTTTGCGCTATAGTTGCCTAAGGTGACTAGAGAGGGACCTAAAAGTCACGTGTTGACAGCTTCTCTTTAGAGAAAGGGCACTTAGAATGGAGTCAGGGATCCTCGGGTATGCCATGTACCCGGCATCGAATTTCACAAACCGCTGAAATCCATCCCGTGCTTTTTAAAGGCGTAATGAGACGTGCGTGCGGTCACGTGTGTGCACATCTACGCACTTCACACAGCTGTGTGGTTTGTAAAGCAGAAACAGTCTGCTTTTCTCAGCCGGGATCAAATCTTAAGGATTAACATAACGGTTGAATGGAAGATGGAGCGTCGAGAACACACCGAGGCTCTGTTACCAAAAAGTCAAGGGGAAATTTTATTTACACAAATGGATTTAAGCTTTAAGAAGCTCCCTGCCAAGTGCTGAATGTAAATCGGGGCGGCGGGGCGGGGGGCATTTAGGCACAATGGGGCGAACTGTGTACGTATGGAAGACTCGGGTGCTGGAAGCGTAAGGGTGTATGATTTCTGTAAGCTGAGGGATATTCGCCAACAGCCACACACTTCTGAAATCAAAACTACCTACATGTGGATGAGGCAGCTTGGGTGGCAGGTGTGTGAAGCTGGTAAAGAAAGAAAGAAAAAAAAAAAAAACGGGACTTGAGATTTATGGGGGATGGGGGTTCTAAAGAAGTGGGGGTGCTTTAAAAAAAAATAATAATAAAACATTCTGCCAGATCCCAGATCAGCCTCCTGCCAGAGACAGACATGACAACATGGTCCAGATGGAGCCTAAAAAAAACGATTGGCCATTTAATACTGCATACTGGAAAAAATGATAAGCTGATTAGAACCGTGACAAATAATAACGAGATATGACTAAAAGCATCACTAGGGACATACCCTAATAATCAGAGCTGTTTATCTGATCGGAAAGCAATGTCTGGCTTTCCCTTTGCATTCAAACACTCTGATAAACAGCTTTATAGGGCGGAAATAAAGTCGTCCATACGGCACCTTGATTAGCAATATAACCATTCAGCTATGAATACTAATGTCCGATACTGCATTAGTCAAATGCGTCCAGTGAGGCAATAATAAACACAGGAAGTTCCAGTGTTCGAAATCCAATTTCATTTTGCTTTCACGCCTTTTACGGGTTCAAAGAAAAGGCTCTTAGAGAATGTGAGAGAATATTTTCTCTGTTCTGTTTCAATTATACAGTGAAAGACAGAGCTGGCACGCGTCCACTGTAAATTCCTCACCCCCTTGCGCTCTAAGGCCCAGTTACCACAGTTAGTCCCTACGACTGACTTTAATAAACAACCCAACGTTCAGTCTTGTTCCAACAATTGGCTCGAACCTCCCTTAGACCAAAATGAGCCGGAACTGTGGTTTTGACTGCTGTCGTGAGTTCTTGCTTAACAATGGTCACATCCAAAGACTTTAAAGAGACGAACCCCACACTGCAGCCAGCACTAATTCCAACACGTCCATAATTTGAATCTTTAAACGGCCCTGTCTACAAAACCCACAGCCAAATAAAAAGCATCCAACTTTTTCCTCTAAGCTACACTAGATCCTGTCCCGACAAAGACTGACTCGTGTCTTATTTTTCTTTCTTCCTGAAAGAACACTACCTGACCCTGCCCTGAAGAGTGACTTCTTTTTCTACTTACTCTTCGATTAAGCAGCCCTGATCAGACCGAGCTCACACAAATAAAGATCTCAACCTTCTTCCAAGCCTGCCAGCTGGGTCACAGACAGGAGCTACGACTATCATCATCGAGAGTCATGGTGGCACTCAGCTCAGGAATCCCAGGTCTTTTGTCTCGGCTGTGCTCTGAAGCGGTTGATTTGAAGGAACGGGAAGCATGGCTGCCGTCTAGTCGCTGTCTCGCCTCATCAAGGCTTAGAGAGCTGGGCACAGCAAGCCTCGGGCTCGGGACGTGATCAAACAGCCTGCGGAATGAGGCCTGGCATGTCTGACCGGGACTGAGTGGAGCATATACCGTCTTTTGAATGGTGAATTTGATCAAAGGCTGTAAAAATAATAATAATGTGTCATTACAAACCTAATTCTGGATTTATTGTTTAATTAGCTCTTACTACATACTTCATATTTTTATACGGTGGTTGCCAAGGCTCCAGTCGTTTGCTTTTAACTGTAGCGTGAGCCCCTTATTATCTAGTAGCAAGAGGGCTTGAGAAACCTGCAGGTCCCTGATCACCTGCTCGTTATCTATTCTATTCCAGGTTTGGCGAAGGTGTTTCTGTGTGGTTCTGCGCTTGCATGGGTTTGATCCAGGTACTTCGGTTTCCTCCCACAGTCCAAAAACAAAAACAAAGTGTTGTGAGTGTTGTTCCTGCGATGGACTATGCTGGATGGACCCCACCGTCCCCCAGAGTTGGCTTGGATAGGCTTCAGCCTCTCTGTGACCCATGTAGGACATTTTTAAAGTCAGCTAGTTGGCACAAGTCAATGAATCAGACCATATACCAGAGAAATGAAAATGTACATATCTCAGCTTTTCTGAACAGAAGGGTATGTGTGCAGCTGGCACCGCCTCTATCAGGCCTGGCTTCACTTAAACATGGTTGTCATTTAGTTTAATGCGAGAAGATGATGTAGACAAAGTGAGACAGCTGCAAAGCCTGCACCAGCACAAGGAAAATCGAAACCCCCCCCCCAGCACCACCACCACCAACCAACCAACCAACCAACCAACCAACCAACCCCTGTCTACACAGCTGCATGTCCAGAACCTGGAGCCGAGCACTGAAACCCAAGACTCCATCAATTTAACTTCAAGGTTAAAACTTAAAGCAGTATAAACCAAGTCAAGGTGGCCGCCGTGGTCACCTCAGCGTCTTTCTCCAAGGGCACATCTGTTACCTAAAAACACAAACTGTGTGCCTTTAAACTTCTCTTATCATTTAGCGTAAAAGCGGCACAATACAATATAATATAATGTACACACGATACCAAATTTCAAAGAAAGCTCCTTGAATTTCCTTGTCCCTCTAAAGCCGATTAGAAGGAGACTACTTTATCTGTCTGTTTCTAAACACCATGTGACAGAGAAACATCACCAAACCTTTTCATTGCTTTTACACCGTCATCCTGACTCACAAAGACGTGACACCAGTCGGATGGCATATGACATCTCATTCTTCTCCTGTATGCTGCGATCATCGCTGTCGAGAAGTGAGTCATCTGATTCTGATCTGAGTCACTCTGGGTCAACTTCTAAATTTGAGCACTGACTTGTGCTTTTTAAACAGACATGCTTAGAGAAATCTCGTTTCAGTCCTGGATACAAATAAAGTAATCAGTCTGAAGTTCTTTTGTGTGTTCAAACACTTCATAACTTTGTAATAAACCTGAACAGAAGGGTGAGGCGCGCCCACGTGCTTGGTGTCTGAAGCAGGACGACTGAACAGGAAGCATCTCCAGGCCCAAGTGCGTGAATGACTTCTAAGCACAAGTTCCCAAAGATCACCAGAAGAAACACGGCGTTATCGTAGTACCCATAAACACACTCTTACTACTATCACGTTCTGCTAGACTTCTGCTGGAGTCATTGTCTGATGACAGACTTCTGATTCGTCACCATGTACGAGTGTGTAATGAGTGCGCGGATCTGAATTCCATTTCACTTTTGCATTGCACTGCTGGCTCTCCTCCTGCGCCCACATGTTTCTCGTCCCCTGCCAGTAATAGCTGTGAAACCAGCAAAAGCTCTGTGTCTGGCAATTTTTCACCAAGTTTGAAGATGAAGACTTGTGCTGCTGTTTCAATTATAAGAGACCGCCTGACAAACACAACGTCTTTTCTTGCTAAAAGTGCATTCGGATCATGTGTGGTTCACCTATTGTGCAGCACGCTGACCTCACAGCAAGAACGTCCTGGGTTCGAGTCCTGGGACAGGCAGTGGCGTTTCTTCGTGGAGATTCCAAATTCTCCCCGTTCTTGCGTGGGTTTGCACTTGGTGATCCGGTTTCCTCCAACACTCCAAAAACATACACGTTAGGCTAATCGGCTGTTCCAAATTGCCCCTAGGTGTGAGTGTGAATGGTCGTGTGTATATGCTGGCTCCATGATGGACCAGCAAGCTGTTCAGGGTGTACACCATATTCTCCCAGATTCGGTTATGATAGGCTCCAGCCTCTTCTCAACCCTGGAAGGATTAAGTGGTTTGGCAAATTGATGGATGGATGGTACACCAATTCACCAACTTCAATCAAGCGTACAATTTATTTTTATTAATATTCTCCTATGGTGAGGAACACAGTCAGAAACCTGCTCTTATTAATTTATTTAATTTAATGTGTTACGTTAGCAGAAGGCTACATTTTTTCCTCATTAATTAACCAATTTCACTCATGGTTGCTCTCAGATATGGACTGACAACCACTTTCAGATAAGCCAGTCGCAGTATTTAACTTCATCCTGCTGCTTTTACTGCAACCCTTTGCAGCAATTAAATAGCACTGAAGATGGATAACTTGATATTGGACAGGTGTCCGTTTTTTTTTTTTTTTGTTTAAATAATAATAAATAACTAAATAAATAATAATGATAATATAATAATAATAATAATAATAATAATAAAAGACTAATTTTAATTTAAAAAATAATGATAATAATAATTATAATAATAACAATAATAATAATAATAATAACAATAATAATAATAATAATAATAATAATAATAATAATAAAATACTAATTCAACTATTATGCATTGTACATAAAACCATCACCAGAAAACCCTGTCCAGAGACACAGATAAGCCTCCAGTCTCAATGCCATTAAGAGAAACCCAGTTTGAAGGCATCGCCCAATATCATTTACAAGGATGACAGAGTCTGTGTTGACTCGTGAATGAAAAAACAGCATTCTCTGGCAGAGCGTGCAAGGTGACCCTCTTCGTCATCTACTTAGGGGGCTGGACTTCATGATTTCCCAGTCAACCAGTCAATAATCCTAAAACAGACGGCTGTCCTGGATACGAGGGGTTTCAGTTTGAAAAAGAGAGGGGGAGAGAATTAATTCAAGGTGACCAGAAGGGGAAGAACAGGAGCTTGGTACATGCCTACAGAGTGACTAGGGTTAGGGGATGACTAGTGTGGAAGGGAGGGGTGTGAAAATGGTAAGAAAAGAAGAAAGAGAGAGAGAGAGAGAGAGAGAGAGAGAGAGAGAGAGAGAGAGAGAGAGAAGCAGATCGAGCCAGACTTTGGGAGGGG
>JBCNYG010000005.1:25028535-25038613 GCA_039654305.1 Porochilus rendahli | reverse complement strand
CCACAGTCCAAAAACATGCACAGTAGGCTAATTGGCTGTTCCAAATCACCCCTAGGTGTGAGTGTGAGTGCGAATGTGTGAGTTGTGTGACTGATGGCCCTGCGATGGCCTGGCGAGCTGTCCAGGGTGTACCCCGGCCTTGCCCAGAGACGGCTGAGATGGGCGCCAGCCTCCCCGCGACCCTAATTAGGAATAAGCGGTTCCTCATGCTCCCTGAGCCACTATTTCAGACCCATTTTTTATATATATATACCATCATGGACGTAAAAGTCAACTGATGGAATAATCTGGTTATTGCCACATGATGTTGCTGAGCCACGACCGGACCAACTGAAGCAACAAAGCCATGGAGGTTACACGCTGTAATCAAGGCTAATGGTGGTCCAGCAAAATTTTCAGACTGCATGACTTTTTTTTTTTTTTTGCCAGCCAGTGTATTAATGAACCTTCAAACCCAGGTGCTGGTGGTTGGAAATCCATGCTAAGACAGATGACATGACATTCATCAGTTTACAAAAAGGAACAAGGAGGTGAGACCTGGACTCCAGAATGAAAACATTGCTTCACCTCTTTGTTTAGTTCGCCATGAATTGCTATCTAAATCTCACTGCACCAGTATTCCTGGAATATGGTCTTATCTAAATCTCACTGTAACTGCTAGCGATAACATTCTCCTCCTGTGAAGTCGGTGTAGCAGACAACCGATACCAGCATCAGCATCAGAAACACTGAAGGTTATCAAATGTGTCATGATACACCAACTAATAACTATCCAGCTGTTTATCAAATATGACTTGGGTGCGTGTGTATGCGTGATGCAGATCCAACAATTATCACAAGCCTGGAGCACATCTCGATGAAGCATTTCTTGAAACGGATAGGATCATTAGACCCAAAATCCGGCAGTTCGGCACCACAGATGGTGTTGGCCCCTGCGGCATTACAGCGCTGACAGTCCTTTTTTTCTCCCTTTTAATTCGCTAGCATAAATCAAAATGACGGGTGTGTTTTGAACCATGACCTCATGATGCACGCATGCAATATCGGCCCTAACAACCACCATGGTGTGTAAGAACAAAACAAAAACAATGCAAAAAACCGACAGGGGAGATCTTACATGTTCACTCTATTGAATCTGCGTTTCATCTGTCAACATGTCATTATGCTACTGATGAGGATAATTATGTCATTTCCGTCGCTTTGTTGTGCTCATCTCATACATGACTGCATTATTATAGGGGTCTATTTTTGGTGTATTTTGTATTTTGGATACGCCGTGTAAAATGAATCAAGATCATAATTCTATATAATTTCGTTGGGTTCCTTTGTCATGAGCCAAACCAATAAATAAAAAAATAAAAATGGAATAAATTTATGTAATTTTCCAGCTTCGAGTCAGCAGTCCTCTCTTTGTGGTTGAATATAATATCCTTGCCCTTGAAGTCTGGGCAAAGCTCGAATTGCGAAGCTGTAAAGAAAAGAAAAAAGTTGAATTATGCAAATTGTTCCCGTGTTCCAGTCATCATGGGTGTCACCTGAGGCCTTTATGGACTTTTCCTTGATGTGCATTTCAATTACCTTCCAATTCCTTTAGCCGAGTAACCCAAAATTGAGTTTTTTTTTAAACATTTTTTTAAACAAACTGCAGTGTTAATTTATAGCCAGGAGTCCCATAGTCTCAGGACATTAAAATTCTGCCATGTTTTCCACCGTTCATTATGAATTTATTTCATACTGGTTAACTGCTTATTCTGTACAGGGTGGCCCAAAAACACTAAAGATAATCAAATTATTATTTTTTGCACACATGAAACTCCAATCAATACAGTTTTCATACATCAGAGTTTAGAGATGATTCTCCAAATAGTGGCCGTCGTTGTCTCTACACTCTTGGAGGCAAATCTGAAGGCTGGTGTGGTCGATGGCTCGACTGGTCGAATCGGGTGGAACAGCGGTGGTCTCCTGCTGAATTGCAACCTTATGGGTTTTCAGAATTTGAGGGTGATGAGAAAACACTTGTTATTTAAGGTAGCGCCACAGAAAAAAATTACAAGGGACGAGGACAGGGGAACGGGTCGGCCACCAAACATAGCCTGGCAATGAGATCCCCTGATTCGGACCCGGTTCCCCCAGCACTCCCAATAATCTGCGGCTGTGCGTGCCGTAGCTCCATCTTACTGAAGGTTGGACCACCGCTGGGGTTGGACCACCGACAGACCTTAGTACAACCTCACCTGCCTCACTTAGTTTCATGTGTGTAGATAATAATTTGATTATCTTTAACCTTTCTTTTAATACACCTTTGAAATGTGGAAGGATGTATGGGTCACCCTGTACAAACCAATTTTCAGCAGACGTTTTTGCGAAGGACTCCGTCTTCGTCCTTGTCGTTTAATGTACTCTTTAATTCAGAGCAGCACCAACAGGGTTGCCATTAAGGGGCCTTTGTTACCTCTCGAGGAGGGTCTAATTGGGCAGTGGGACGTGGGTCTGGATTATACAGGGTGACTGATAAATGGAGAAAGAGGTTGCTGCTAGTGACAGCTGCTTCATTGTTGAGGAATTGAAGAGGTGTGCTAATAGAGGATGAAAACGACATCCCAGACAGGCATGAGAAAAACCACGCGCATGGTAAGACGTGGAAGCCAAATGATGGTTAATATTTTTAAAAGTGATATTCTTAGCAGGTTATTATGTGTAAAATGGGGTGTAAAATTTTGCTCAGGTGCACAGAATCTTGATATAGCCCCAAGACAAAATGGATCTCATACAAATATATACATATACATATATATATATATATATCATCCTAACACTAGGTGGCAGCAGCTTATTTCAAGTAAACAGCTAGTCGTTCTTGACTCAAGAAAGATTGCATGCTAGCTTGTCGCTGTTAAGTCCTTTTAGAATCGACGTTCAGAGATTATTCGTCAGTCGATCACCTTTAAATTTAGTGATGTGGCCGTCAGTGAAAATGAGTTTCATACCCCTGCTTCACAGGATCCAGCCATGAGGATCATTTTAATCATGATTGTAATATCTTTTAATACATCAATACAGTTTGCAGTTAGTGAGCTGGTACTCAAACCCAGATATCCGTTATACTTGTATAAACCCGCGAGTCCCATGGGCTTCATAAAAAAGAAATGATTCAGGTTTTACAGTAGACGTACAAGTTATCTCTGCAATACCTGGCAGCAGTGGCTCAGTGGTTAATGTTCTGGCTTACTAATTAGGAGGTAATGGGTTCAAGCCCCACTACCAGCAACTTGAGACTGTCGGGCCCTTGAATAAAGTCCTTAGCCCTCAACTGCTCAGTTGAATAAATCACCTAAAGATGTAAGTTGCTTTGGATAAGGGTTTCTGACAAATGCTGAATATCAGGGTCACCACTTGGTAAACTCCAATTATACCGTTTGCTCTGGAAAACATACTTGTAACTGGTTTTATTAGTATGCACTAGTCAGGGTAATATTTGGTTGGTGTCTTTGATGTCAAGGAACGGAAATACTATATTTTCATAATAACTAGATTATTATGAAGAACTTTTTCATGATGTGCAACTGACACCGTAGACCTTTTACTGCTGCTCCCCATGCATGCTAGTGCTATTTGAGCTACACTCCAATGCAGTATATAACTAAACCTAAATCAAACTCAAAAAGGTGAAAAAAGGGTTAATGCCAAGAGGCTTCTATTTCTAACCCAGTGCCGTCGGCACACGAAGCAATCAGAGGTTCTCCAGAAGCTTTGGCTAAAGAAAAGGTGACCTCCTCCTGGTTGTGCTGGGCTTCTTTCCCAAAGAAGAACAAACAGTCTGTCACCAGCTGTCCACCAAAGCCATGCCAAGCTTTCTGTCCCCTCCCCCAAAGATTTCCATCTTGCCTAGGTCTAAAGGACCAGGGGATGGGCACATAGCACAAATGCTGCTCTCGTCTCATCTGTGTTCCCTCATTTACATTAATAAAACTGCTTTGAGTGCCTGGAATGTTTCTGAATGGCAAGTGCCAACTTGATAGAAACAGTCAGGCTGTTTAAGGGAAAGTACGATTCCAGAACCCGATAATGAAACGAATAAAAATATGCAGCACAAATAAAGCTATACATTATACAGGAAGCAGTGTGCAAAGTTCTGAGGGTGGGATATCCCAAGGTGGGGGAAACACGTACTGATGTCACAGTGTATGTAGATCATGTGACATACTGGCGGAACTTTGTGACAAAGGGACATCATCACAGGTCATGGAAAGACATTGGGACATGGACTTTGGCTGCTGGCGGAGCATCGCCAAGTGGTCCGCCCATGACATGTGACATCCCTCAATAAAAATACTGTACGTTTTGTGTGCGGTATATATATTTATTCAATCATTCACTCATTTTCCGAACCGCTTAACCATTACTAGGGTCACGGGGAGGCTGGTGCCTATCTCAGCTGACACTGGACGAAGGCGGTGTACACCCAGAAAAGCTCGCCAGACCTCTTACACTCACACTTACACCTAGGGGCAATTTGAAACAGCCAATTAGCGTAATATGCTAATACTTTGGACTGTGGGAGGAAAACAGATTACCTGAAGGAAACGCGGGCCAGCACGGGGAGAACATGCAACCTCCACTCAGAAACACATAAGAGTTAAACCCAGGACCTTTGTGCTATAATGCAAACGTGTTTAAAGATAAAACTGGGGAACCCAAAGGAAACCCAGACAGAGGGAGAACATACAAAACTCTGCTCGGGGTCATGTTCAGGATCAAACTGGTGACCCTTGAGTTGTTATTCGAGTGTTCACTGGAGAGTCAAACAGGGTTACGGGGTGGGTTTGGCACTGTTTCTGCATATTTTGGAGAAATGAAAGAAAACTGTCAACCCAAAGGTTCTGCACACGATCAGGGTTCTGTTCAGGATAAAACTGGGGACCGGCACCACTACCTACTTGCAACAGATGACTTGATTCAGAAGGTAAGGCGTTTAAAATATGCAAACCACTTAGTCAGACCCCATTATAAAACTAAACAAGCAGTGATATGTACGGTGCCTTAAGAGTTTTTTGTTCTTCCTCCTCCATCATGCTTTCTTTTCCAGTAACAGCTTGCGGTGTGTGACAGAAAAGGGTCTGTGCAGGTCAATCATCCCTCACAGCTTGAACGAGCGCTATTGAACAAAGACTTCGGACTTGGCAGACCAAAAAAGGATCTCCAGCAATTCACCGTGTGGGGTCTGATTAGTGAAAAGGAAACGTGAATTTAGCTTAGGCAATTGAATAGGTTGACATCTTTCCCAAAAATCAATAACAGGAAAAGTACAAAGATGAAACAAATCTTCTTGAATCCTTTTGGGCTCTCGAGGCTGCGCAGCTCTTCAGCAGTAGTTAAAATCTGTAAGTGTTTCAATAGAGACAAAAAATGGGGCGTCATGAAGAACCCCTTTCTGAACCATTGATGTATATGACGTGACGGCTTTTGAATTGCCATTTTGAGAAAGTTTTAGCAAGTGTGAATGAATTTGCATGAAAAAAGAATCAGTGCACATATTTGACAATTCTTGCTATAAGGTGCTGCTATAGATTAACAGCATGACTCTTTAAAAACGATGTATTGATTGTTGGTGTGGTATTTGTGGCTGCTGGGTGACATTCTGAACTACTGATATTTTATTCCCAGAAGGAAACTGCGACTTTTTATAATAAACGGAACCTGAATTTTGCCCAAGAATACCAATCTCTAACACTGTATCTCCATCATAGAGAATTTTTTAAAATGGCTGAAGGCTTTGAATTAATGTCTTACACTCTTAGATGCGAGTGGACTTCAAGTCACATCATACTTTTTTCATCAGCCCCAGCATTTGGCTTGGAAAAATACTTAACACAAATGACTTCCAGAAGCACCACTCCGAATCTATTGCTCTTGGCCCCCCCGCGTACTCTGAATTTCATGCATAATAGTGGCATGGAGCCATTATAACCAAGCTGTAGACCACAGCAATACATGACCTCTGCATAACGCTACTGCTATTTAGGTTTAATATTGCATTCATGGTTTGTTGAATGGGTCAGTCCAGTCTAGGGAACCTTTGCAAGACCAAAGTTTTGTGCATCCTTTTATCTCTATACTTCTTTTCCACTGACTTCAGGCATGAGGCAGGGTACACCCTTGAACAAGTCACTGATCTGTTGCAAGGCTCAAGATAGTGCATCTAAACCCATGTTTTTACCATATAATCATTATTACCTCTGCCGCTTGGTGTGGGAGGTTATGTATTCACCAGCATCTGTTTGCTAGCCTTTTAGCAGGATTATGTCAAAAGTACTGAACCGATTTTCACCAAACTTGGTGGACGGATAGGGTATAGGCCTGGTAAGAACCTGTAGTATTTGGGAGCAGATCTGGATCCAGGAACGTATTAAATGGTTTGCTTGTTTGTCGGATTACACAAAAACATCTGGACCAATTTCTATCAAACTTGGTGGAGTTTTTGGGCCTAGAAAGAACCCATAAACTTTGGACCAGATCTGTACCATGACCAGATTCATGTTTCTGAAAGAATATTTAAGGATTTTGTCTGTCATCTCTTTCATGGGGCAAAATGTTCATCCAGCACCCATTGAGGGGAGACATTTCATAATAACTATGCCAAGCTATAATAATCCATTTATGCCTGGCAGGCGTGCATTGCACTCTGTGAATGTGACTGTAGTTCTGTCTTGCCTCCACATCTTGTGGCCTCAGTCACAGTATCATACTGAGTTCTCGAGCACACACTGCATAATCAATTATAATTGATAACTATGAGGTGGCACATTGGTGCAGTGGGTAGAATTGGCATCTTATAACTCCAGTTCATCTGCTTCGGACCCCTCTGGCTTTTCAGATTTCCTTGCCAAAACATGCCAGGGAGAGCCTTGATTTGTCAAAAGACTATTACAACCTCTCAAGCTAGTCCCACTATTTTTAAGCATTGGACTGACAGCGATAAACCGCACAAGGTCTGAATGAGTATACGAAGGTCTCTGTGCATGGGGCTTGGTTATGGACTGGCGTCCCACATCCAGGGTGTATTCTGACCTCACAGCCAGTGTTCCTGGGATAGACTCCAAATCCTCCTTGACCTTGGCCAAGATAAAGCTCTGAATGAAAGTTAGTGAATGATATGCTATATCATATGGTCACACCATAACTGTGTTGAAGGTCTTGGCATTGGTGCATGAACACGAAGTATTTCTTAGTTTCTCGACATCTATTAATGACCATTTAAGAACTCATAGCAAACATTAGGATTTGGGACACACTCTATAAGTGTGTGTGGGGGTTTGGCAGGCTGCCTGATCTGCATCACCTCCATCCTGCAAAACTGGTAGCGAGCGGCCTCCTGCTGTTCCAGCTTAGGGTTTAATGAGAGAGATGAAAGAGAGAGAAATACAAGCAGGCTGCTAACTCGGGGTTGTGTTGTTCGTTCCTCTCGACCCCTTACTGCGCCCATCCCCGTCTTTCACGCTCCTCTGTCTACGAGGAAGCCCAGGCTGTACATTTCCCTTGTACTCTTTCAGTGAACAGTATTACTTTGTTGATTTCTGGTGTTGACTTAACAACCTACTTGCTTCACATTTTAATTTGTACTCATTTGTACTCACTGGGTCTCATTCTTCAGTCCGTGTGTATGCAAATGTTCTCGAAAATCACATGTATGGAGAGATATGGTGGGGTACACTAAACAGATTGCTAATCCATCACAGGGCCAACACACGACAGTGTCAATGCCGAGCCCAAGACAAAACCAAGGAACGTCTTGCTGTGAAGAGTAAGGTAATGTACTATATGTCTGTGGAGCCTTTTACACCCAAGCCTAGCAGCTCATCCTGGTTTCTGTAGCATGAAGTTCTGTCCACTCCTCTGTACATTTAACTCACAGATGACCATAAATGGCTTGTCTTATACAAGTGACAGGGAAGAGAAACTACGCCATCCCTTCTGCCCTGAAAGCTCAGCCAATTAGCTGTCATATTTTCCTCACCACAGATGGCTGCATGCACCAGCCGAGGTTAGACCCCTTAAAAAACTTGGGTGCTAGTAGCGCACCTTGTCAAGCCTCAGACTAGCCTTTGTATTAAAAGCGACATACTAGAGGAGCTAAATAAAGATTTGGATCACATGGTATTTAGATTGTCGTTCATCATTTACATTTTTGGGAAGTTTGCCTTAATTGGTGTTTTGTGGATGTTGATAAATTTCAAACTGCTACGTCATGAACATGCGTTGTATTTTACTTTGGTTGATGGAACCATAGCTCATAGCCATGTGGTGACATTTTGTGCGGTGTTTGCTTGCTCTCTCCATGCCGTGGATTTCCTCGGGGTACATTGGTTTCCTTTAAACGTCTAAATACATGCATATTTGGTCAAGTCTTCTTTAAATTGCCCATAGGTGCGAGTGTGAACGTCAATGGTTCATTGTGTCTGTGTTAGTCCTGTGATAGTCTGGCAGCCTGTTCAGGCTGTAACCCTGACTCGCACCTGAAGTCAGCTGTGGTTGGTACCAGCTTCTTGGAAGTTTTCATAATAATCACAGCAAGTGATCACTTAACACTTGGATCCATATTTTATGACTCAAATATGCAAATAAAAACGAACACAGATTTTTATTGTTTTTACATGACAAAGGAAACAGACAATTTAAGTATTAAGTCTAGGTTTAAAAATAGTACATGGTGCAAAAGAACTGACCCTTATTATGGGTCTCCGGGCCTGCTGCTGTGAACACGAAGGAAAGCAGTCGGGTTTGGGTTGATAGGAAATTCAGTTTGATCTCATTGCACTGGATATAAGGAGATATTACACAGGAACCTGGTCTTGGGGTCATACAGACAGTGGATTTGGTGGAAACAGGGAGATTTTAGGTAACTGCATTTCAAATTTCAAAGAAGGAAGGAACACCAGGTATACAAACGCGACAGCTTCCTTAGAAGAGCGGATTCATCGCATCAACAAAGTGGCACATTCGGGCTTTGCACTGCTGCCCCCTTGTGGATGGCCTCTCTTAGCACACCCAAGCACCACTGGTGTACAACTGATAGAATCACTGGAAAAAACAAAGGAGATAAGTGGCGTTACACTTCATCTAGAGATTTGCTTTTCTTCTGGATCTTTCCCATCTCCCCCTGCAGCTGATTCACTGTCTCAATCATATTCTGGAAGTCGTCTCGAATGTTTCCCATTCCCTCCTTCCTCCAGGATAAACGCAGCTCGTCGATCCACTGCAGAACCTTGTCCAGCTGCTCCTGCGTTGCCTTTTGCTCCTCGAGCTCGGCCAGGAGAGCTTGTTTCGCACACACCTCCGCCTCATAAGATTTCTGAAGCTCTGCGATCGAAGCCTCCAGATTTAAAAGCTGTTCTTTGCTCTGTGGGTATTTCCGGTGAGACTCGTCTTCGGGCAGGAGGACGTTTTCGGGAACTGAAAGCACGCTGTTCACCAACAGAGCTTCCATGCGACCGGACAGCTTCCTGAAGCGTTCCTGGAGGAACTGCAGCAGCTTCTGCGTGCAATTTCGGGTCTTTACGGCAAGCTCTTCAGGCGGATCGTTTCCCTGAGACAGTTTTCGGACTAACACCGACTCGACAACAACAAGCATCTCGTACAGACAGTCCTGGAAGGCACTGTTTATCCTCATCATACAGGTCTGAGGGGTGAAGCCGAAGAACTGCGCCTCGTAGAGTTTGAGGGAATCTGAGGATGACTCCACTGTGAAACACATTACACTGACCAGTTAGATCACCGCGACATCAATAAAACTCATTCAATCATTCTCTAAGCCGCTTAATCCTCATGGCGGCTGGCGCCTATCTCAGCTGACTCTGGTCAAAAGGTAGGGGACACCCTGAACCGCTCACCAGGCTATCGCAGGGCAACACACACAACCATTATCAATAAAACCTTTCAATTAAATTTTATAAAAATCATCAGATCGAGAAATGTATATTTCCGAGTTTCCCAAGAAGTGAAAGACAGGAATTAGGAAGCCCTACATGCACACTTTAATTCTATTCCCAGGGTCAGTTTAATTCAACATTTTCATAGTAAA
>JBCNYG010000005.1:24973486-25003416 GCA_039654305.1 Porochilus rendahli | reverse complement strand
TGGGTGCAAAACATTTATGACCTACTGAACCCAGAGTGCAGTCTCGATTGTGTAACCTCAATTGTCTTGAGATGTGAAAAAAAATTGTGAAAATCTCAATTGCTTTCCTCTTCAAGATGACAGACAAGAGGTTGCCAAACCTTCTCAAAATCTTGTCCTTCATTACCAATCATAAAGTTTATTCTTTTTGTACAACACCGTAAACCTTTGTGTTTTGTTTCTTTATTAAATAATGAATAATTATTACCTTTAATCATCAGTTCACAAGCCTGGCAGTTACTCCAAATGTGTTATTAAAATCATATATTTTTGCATTAAACACAAGGGTAGGAGGATTACAAAAACCTATACACATGTTTCACATGTGCATGGCCATTTAGCTGGTGTGTTTACTCAGGACTGCTGCCATGAACTGCTGAAGGGAGGGTAAAACTGGAGAGACACACACAGGTGCCAGCTTCATTTTTCCCTCTAAAACATGGAGGTGTCAATCCCAACACGCCTTGGCGTTCTCTCACCCTCCCTGTGAGAGAAAGGCTGAGGACGATTCCTGAAAAAATGGCTTACACAGATGAACAGGGTTCCAGATTTCCCAATGCTGAACGCTTCGGGAAAACCAAGAGTGGACGTGTGAAAAGTGTGAGAGTGGTCAAGCCTTTTTGCTTGACCTTTTCAGTGTAGGTCAGAGTTAGTTCACTAATGTGTTAAGTAAGGTCAGAGAGAAGCGAACTGATTGCTTTCATTATTACTTGTGAGTTATTTACAGTCTTACAGTGGTGTGAAAAAGAGTTTGCCACCTTCCTGATTTCTTTTTTTTTGCATGTTTGTAACACTTAAATGTTTCACATCATCAAACAAATTTATTAGTCAAAGACAACACAAGTAAATACAAAATGCAGTTTTTAAATGAAGGTTTTTATAATTAAGGAAGGAAGAAAAATACAAACCTATGGCCCTGTGAACAAAAGTGATTGCCCCCTAGACCTAATACCTGGTTGGGCCACCCTTAACAGCAATCAAGCGTTTGCTTGATTGACTTGCAATGAGTCTTTTATAGCACTGTAGAGGAATTTTAGCCCACTCATCTTTGCAGAATTGAGTATTTCAGTCACATTGAAGGCTTTTTGAGCATGACCCGCCTTTTTAAGGTCATCCCACAGCATCTCAATAGGATTCAGGTCAGGACTTTGACTAGGCCACTCCAAAGTCTTCATTTTTTTTTCTTCAGCCATTCAGAGGTGGACTTGCTGGTGTGTTTTGGATGATTGTCCTGCTGCAGAACTCAAGTTAGTTTCAGCTTGAGGTCACGAACAGATTGCCAGACATTCTCCTTCAGAATTTAGAGTAGACAGCAGAATTCATGGTTCCAATTATTATTAAGTTTTCTAATAAATTATTAAGTCTTCCAGGTCCTGAAGCAGCAAAACAGCCCCAGACCATCACACTACCACCACCATATTTTACTGTTGGTATGATGTTCTTTTCCTGAAATGCGGTGTTACTTTTACGGCAGATGTAATGGGACACAAACCTCCAACAAGTTCACCTTTTGTCTCGTCAGACCACGAAGTATTTTCCTAAAAGTCTTGGTACTTGGGGAAAAAAAAGATGTTTTCTGGCAAAATTGAGATGAGCCTTAATGTTCTTTTCTGCAAAAAAAAAAAAAGAAATCAGGATGAGCAAACACTTTTTCACACCACAGTACATATCCAAACCATTTTGTTACAAAAAAATAACCACAGTAGACCACAGGAGTCGAGACGCTAAGTAAAGTATCTTCATCACACAGCATGGATAATGTAGCAAATAAGCGCGTTATGGGAATTGGTTTTATTTACTTATGTGCTCGCCTTATGATATGTTCTGCAGTATGTGGACATGATGAGGTTTGGCTTTCAAGGTCACCCAAGGTCACAGGTAATACTCTCATTTGAAAGTCCGTATATGGTTTTCCATTAGTGTTCCGTAGTAACATTCATTCATTCTTGCATATAAATTCTCATTATATAATATAATAACATGATATATAATATCATTATATATTCGTATAAAAATATTTTTTTTCAGTGTGCCTATCGGTACTCGTTTTAAGTTTATAAGCGATCTAGCTGTACAACTTCAGCCTGACTTCAATTTGACTTTCAGCTCTGACCTGGACATTTCAAAATCAAATCGCTTATGAGACTAGAGCCATCCCCGAAATTTCTTAATCTTACTGTGACCAAATGAAAGCTAGAACATGAAAGGTCTTCAAGGATGCAGTAGCTGCAAATGGAGGATTTTGGAAAAAAGTAAAGTTTGAAGGACAAAATTATTATTTAAAGTAGGAATTATTTTGTAAATTTGTCAAAGTGTTAACTATATTTCATTTTCATTTTGCAACGGATTTGACGGATGCAAGTTTGTGTTTTCATGGGAAATGTGACATATTCTGGGTGACCCCAATCTTTTGAACGGTAGTGTACATTATATACCAGATATGTTATGCGTTGAGAAGCGGTGTATTAGTATGAGCCGTGCATGAAACGTTTAACGAACATAAAAATTGAAGGAATGAAGGAATAAAGCACTTCAAGCTGTTCATTCATTCATTTACTTATTCATTCATTATCCATACCACTTATCCATAGCACGTTGTGGTGGAATCTGAAGCCAATTCTAGCTCAGACTAGTGCGAGAGGCAGGATACATCCTGAACAAGTCGCCACACAGAGACACAGGCAGCTATTCACACTCACATTCACACCGATGGGAAATTGAGAGTGGCGAGTAGACATCATTTGCATGTCTTTGGACTGTGGGAGGAACCCGGAGCACCCAGAGTTGCTCCCATTCAGGCGTGAGTTGAGCATGCAGACTCCACATTAAAAAGGACCCGGTCAACCAGCAGGTTGGAACCCAGAACCTTCTTAGAGGGCGGTGAAAGTGCTAACCACTGCATGACTGCACCACCTTACATGAGCTGTTATCGGAAGACAATATACTTTGTGGTGATTCTGTGAACTCTGCTTCACACCACACCACACCATCACCGCTCATTTTTCCATGTTCCGCACACTCTACCATGTTTAACTCCTTACTTGATGTGCGGAGAGGTTAATTTCAGTGCTCCTCTAAGACCTAATATCGGCCAAGCGGAGCTCCCTTTAATTCTATAAATAAAAATTAACATGTTAGCTACAGGAAGTCATTCGTATGCCTCCAAGATGCACCATAATGCTAGGTTTACTTGTTAAACTATATTTAATAAACTGTCAGTGTATAGCATGTAGTTCAGAATTCTTTGGAAGCCTCTTTTCTACCACCATAAAGAGAAGGTTTTCCATTATTAAGAATTATATATGCATCTTTTCCAACTTCTTGTATGTGGGCGGGGTCAATATATATTTCGCATGGGTTTCCTCTGGATGTTCTGATTTCCTTCCACAGTTCACTTTCGGAAGGAAATCAGAACATTTGGAGGAAACCCAGGGAGAGCATGTGAAGTCCTCATAGTAGTGACCCTTACGACCACAGGGCTCAAACCCAAGGAGCTTCTTGCTGTGAGGTGAACATGCTAACCGCTACGCCAACAAGCCACCAAGACCTAAGTTCTCAAAATAATTACCTAATACAGTTTCTTATAATAATAATAATATTATTATTATTATGGTTCCCTACTGTTTTCCTTTTAGGGTCAAAAACCACTTCCTGTGACATCTCCCAGTAACTTCTCTGGGACGTCACCAAGAACACCTCTTTTTTACTCCTTCATTATGCCACTTCCTGTTCCTCACTACTCATACTTTTCATTCGTCATCTTTCTCATCATCATCATCATCATCATCATTACTCCCTTTCCTCTCCATCACTCCTCTTCATCACCACCTGTGCTTGGACCCCGGAATCGCTGCTTGCAGCTATTAATATTAGTATTAATATTATTATTATGTTTGCCTGCTAGTAGCATATAACATTTCGTCATTGTCATTCATCTTCATAACTCCTCTTCCAAAAAACCCTTCTCCGGGACGCCAACTCCCAAATAACCTCAATCGCCTCATAGCCACGAGAAGACTATGTGACTTCATCACTTCTACTCTGTGACATCTCTCCATGATATCATCACTTCTACTCTGTGACATCTCCCTATGATATCATCACTTCTACTCTGTGACATCTCCCTATGATATCATTACTTCCACTCTGTGACATCATCACAGATTCCAGCCATCCTTTGGGACACCATCTAAAAATACCACAATAACAACACTTATAGTCTTTCACAAACTACTGAACAAACAAAACAGTCTCTTGACAGACCTGGCTGTCGTGCAGTGCTGCCTCACAGCCCTGTGAATAGTTTTTGAGAAAGTAAAAGACGCAAAGACAGAAGGAAGCAGTATTTTTTTTAATGATACCACATCAGTAACATAACCCTTCTCCTCCCATTAGACTCGCGCATGCGCAGTGCCCCTTGTTTCTACAATGACGTTGCCTACTCTATGGTCGCCTGTTTTGTTTGGCACTCCCTAGTTTTGTTTCTTCACGCCGGCCATTAAAAGTCTGCCCCGGAGAAGCCATGGCCGAAGAGGCCTCGGGAGCCGCCCGGCTGCCCGAGCACGACGGTAAGACCCACGGGGCTCTAAACGTTGTAATTTTCAGCTTATTTTTAGGGTGACTCCCTCTCTGTAGGCCAGCAGGCCTGTGCGCGTCCCCGGCTCGGCGGCGCGCAATAAACCGGTGACACGCTCGCGCTTAGTTGTTATCAGTTTATTATCTTTTTGCAGTTTTTTTTTAAATATGTGTTTAGTCCAAGCAAGTGCCCCTTTAGCAGCCGTGCTTGCTAGCATTAGCCGGCGTGCTAGCATTCGCTCGCGCGAGGCGAGCTGTCACTGGTCTCGTGAACTTTGACAGCGTCGGTTTCATCCAGGAGCTGTGCATGGTGGTCACGTGACCAGCCTCATGCATTATAGATTACACCCCAGGATTTTGGTGCATTTCATGGATTTATGCTCTGATCCTGCACCCTGCACATTGCTCGGCTTTTTTAAAAAAAAATTTTTTTTTTTTGGAGCTCCATATGATCCAGCTCTCATGATCCTGCTGACCCTGGGTCTGGACTCATAACACACTGGTGCACATGCTGGGCTGCCACCCTGTACATCATATGAAACCCATTAAAGCAGTAGCTCATGTCAGGACACCTGGGATGTTCCAGTAGCAGGAAGGGTTTTTGGTAGCTGCATATCGGTGATGAGCTTTGGGTTTAAGGTTCTGTACTGTTTAGGTACTTTAAATCTTTAATAGGGAGCACGGAGTGGGAGAATTAAACATGAGCATGAAGTTCATGTAGGTGTGTGGACAAAAATTTCTAAACGAATCCAATTTTTAAAGAAATAACATCTAAAACCCTTTAAAATGACACCAAAACCTTGTAAATATGTAAATTATTAATGTTTTCATGTGCACTAATTTGTGATAGTATGATTATTAAACAATAGAAAGCTGTGAGTGTAATCCTCACCCTGAAACTGAACCCGATCGTCACGTGATTTCGGTGATATCCCTCGTCATTCCTGTTAAATATATAACTAACCTCTTAAAGTCAGATTCTGATTAAATTTTATAGACAAATATAACAAAAGTAATGCTGAAATAAGTATTTATATGTCCGGTGCCTAAATCGGGTGAGTTTTACTGTGAAAAGTTGTGTGCGGATCGGGACAGGACCAAAAATCCCTACATGAAGTGTTGCACCTTGACCTACAAGTAAATCAAACTTGACGCTGTTTTAAATGCCACGAAGACGAAGGAACACGCTGTGGGTTTTCCTTTTGATGGTTTCCCCGAACACACTTTGTTGTTTTTGTTTTGAACTGATCACTATACTTGCATCGGTAGCGGTGCACTGTTAAAAGAATGTCAAGATTGCATACGCTGGTAAAACGTATTATTCTGAATAGCGATGTCATAAAAGCACTATTTCTTATGTTATGTTATAATCTGTGCTTGTAAGAAGAACTAACCGCCTAAAAGTGGTTTCTAGTGTTTGTAGCTTTTGTTTTGCAGCTTTATGTAAGAAGAAAAACGGATTTTGATGAATTTTTCATTTTTTTGGATCAAATTTTGCACCCAGGAAAGTTTTACAGATTCTATTCCATTGTGACTGTGTGTACAAGTGTGGTATTACAGTAGGCCGAACCATGTAGTTTCTATAATTGTGAGGTTCTTTTTGTTTGTTTGGGGTTTTTTTTGCT
This sequence comes from Porochilus rendahli, assembly GCA_039654305.1. Classification (NCBI taxonomy): domain Eukaryota; kingdom Metazoa; phylum Chordata; class Actinopteri; order Siluriformes; family Plotosidae; genus Porochilus; species Porochilus rendahli. Next base: position 24,997,177 of record JBCNYG010000005.1, on the reverse strand, counting down.
TGGTGGAGGTTTGCTCTTTCTCTGAGTGCCATTGTAGTTGATTAATTATTCTGACGATGATTTAAAAATGTTTTATTTTGCAGTTCTGGATGTCAGGTTCCTGACAAAAGAGCGAACAGCCAATCAGCATCATAATGCATAACAGCCAATCAGCATTGCGAAGGACGTAGAAACATTGATAGTTTCTTTAGTACGGTGCTCCGAAATTTTAAATTAATTGTTTGAGACAATTTCAGTAGAATGCCTTAATAGCTGGAAAATGAGTGTGCTTTCTGTTCGTCACATCCCAGATTTTGTTAGAATAACTGCCAATCATCTGTGAAGGCTTCCACTTTTGCACAGATTGTGGAGGTGTGGAGATTTTCGTTCATTCAGCTGCAAGAGCATTCGTGAGGAGGTCGGGTACTGATGTTGGGTCAGGTGGTGCAATCAGTTCGTTCCAAAGGTGTTGGGTTGAGGTCAGGACACTCGAGTTGTTCTTCTTCATCGTTGGTAAGTCATGTCTTCATGGAGCTTCTAACTTCGGAAAAGAACCGCGTGTGGATGTGAAAGTCTGGTGTCCACGTACTAATTGCTGTGTGGTGTAGCAACATATTAAATTTGGTGCTGTTCCCGAAGTTGTTGTTGTTGTAAGAACATCTAAAAACAAAAAGAAAGACTTCTGTATATGAAGTGTCAGAGTATCCTTGATCATGAAGCCTTGTGTCTGCTTTATAACAGATGTTTCGTACTAAAAGATAAAGGCCTTGAAAGAGGAATCAGTTCGACTTTAAGAATTTGTTGATGAGGGATGTAGCAGTGGTAATGCGGGGTATTTTCATCGCTCAGTATCTCCTTCTTTATCTATTAAAAATGTTATCAGTTCCCTTCCCCCCCACAAAAATTCTAGATTTATTCCATTTAAAGGATGTTCATTCTTTATTTTGTATTACATAAAAAAATCACAAGTATGACACAGTCCAATTTTTTTTTAATAGCTGAACGTTTTGACTCTGTGAAGTTTACCTCAACATCACCATCAAAAAATAACTACTTTTTTTTTTTTTTTTAACAATTTGTACTTTGTTGCTCCTGTACAAGCTCTTTGATGCATGAATCTTTTCCATCAGGTTTGTTTAATCTTTCTTAAATAGCAGAAGACAGATCAGCTTTGCCGTATGGAGCCTTGTCATGGACCATAAATCTTTAATCAATTTGCGAGCTGAACTGTTTACTAGCCGTGTCAACGAGTTAATCCATCTTTCCTAAAGAAAAACTAGGGCCTGCACCCCTAAAATGTTAGCGTACGCCTCTGAATTGCCTGTTGAAGTAATGATTAACATCTCCCCTGGTCCTTTACCTGACATGTAACCCCATATCCTGAGTATTTCATTGTTTTTCTGTAGGCTCATCTTCTTGGCCAGTGAAGTGTGATTCATCACCGAACATCCGATCGTCTACACACTGATTCTTCTCTTTAGCATTTTTTAGCCTAGTTTGTGTTTTGTTTTTGGTGTTAGTGTTTTTTCCTTGGTGTTTCTGTATGTTGCCTCTTGTGCGTTTTCTAATCTCAAGGCTTCTTAAATTGATAATCCTTTTCACTGTTTGAGTTGATAACTCTTGCTGGAGCTGTGATTCCTTGCAATTAGCCAAGTCCAACAGATTTTTCAAGTCTGTTAGCATTCTCTTTTAACCACAGACCAATTTGCATTTTCAAACTTGAGCCGGCATCGCACAGGTACAAACACAAGGTGTTTCTATTAATGTCGGAGAAAAAGATATTATTGAAGTTTTGCTTCCTTTGTTTGTAAGGCAAATGTTTTGCCATATCTGTGATTTGTTTATTTCCCAGCATTCGGCAGGCTTTGACTCTGACATCATGAATCACAAAATCAATTCTCAGCTCTCAGGCTGTTTCTCGGCTACTTCAAAAAAATGGAAGCTCCCGATCACCAGACTAAAATGGTTTCCTATTTCACAAGTGGTTCAGTGGTTGTGAGTGAACTTTGCTGAGTGGGTTCGGATGGTTTTCGATGGTGTCCATTCCGACTATAATCTAAGGCACTTCACTTAGTTTGATGTAGTTTGATTGCTTTAGAATTTTTGTACCAACCAACCGTTATCACTGGGGGAAATGTTGCTGTTCGAAGCAGCAAATACGACTCAAGCATGTTGCTAAAGGGTATTAATAAGCATTCATTAGCTAAATTATCCTTAATGATGGCAATACTGGCTGCGACATTAGTGGGCCATTATTGATGGCACGTCATTCACACAGTGTAACAGTGTCATCGAATCAAACACTGAGAGAAGTGAAGCCCTTCAGCAAGCTGTGATTTATGAACCTTTCCTAATAAATGAGGTTGTTTTGAATGGATGCTTAAAGAGCTGCCTGTTGTAAAGTTTGATCTGTATCAAGTAGGAGTGCTTCAATGATTTATTTATTTTTTTGGTTACCAGGTTAAGCCAGAAGGATACCCTTTCAGATACCTGGCATCCGTTCCTGTACTGTATTTCGGGGCTTTTGGTTGCTCATAATGTTCCTGAACGTTTCCAAGCTTCATTTTCAAGCAAGCGTAACATTCTGAGACTCGGTCCAAGTGCTTGACTCCACGCCCAGTTCATTTGGGAGAGGGGCTCGCAGTCACGTTGAATCGCCACCACATGTGGGTTTGTCCTCAAACCCTTTGCCTGCTGTCAGAAATGATCCAGGATGTTTTTGTGTGCTGTAGAATTGCAGTCCCTTCCCTAGAACTAAGGGGTCTGACCCTGGAAGCTATACCACCCTGTGGTGTTCTTGTGCTGATTGGCCCTGATGGTAAAGAGTGATTTGTTGTGGTGGCAGGGCTTCTCCAGCAACGTATCGAGAGTCTGGAGCAGGAGCGGGCCGAGCTCCTTAAACTCAAGCAGCAGCTGGAGATGGAGTTCAACCAGAGGCGCGCTAAGCTCAAAGAACTCTATATGTGTAAAGAAGGTAAGTTTTTTTTTTTCTTTAAAGAAATTGTGAATCAGTTCTAATAGTCTTTCTCAGGAGATGAAAAGTGATGGTTCTGAGCTTCAGACTCACGTCTGGCATAGTTTTAACCAATAATAACCAGTACTAGACTTTTTAACTCCCTCCATTGCCTGTTGATACCTCAGATTATTAAGAGCAAAGAGACGGCAGGCAGCAGAGCAATGAGATCTCCACTGATCCAACCGTCCATCCAACTGTCTTTCAGTCCACTTATCCATGCATTTCTCCACCTGTCCAATTATACATCCATTCATTCTTTCATTTTCTAAATTTGAATGGAATGAGGTAGATAGAGCTACTAATTTTTCATAATGGTCCAGGGCGTGTTTCAAAATGATGTTCGCCTTTAAGTGCAGCCTGCTGAGAGCTTCACACTTCTGTATATTGAGCACATGGACATTTTCCTGAAAGCCCACTTTAGCTTTAAAAAGATTAAAGCGAGGGCTGATGCTGTGGGATGCCCCTCTTCTACATTTTCATACAAACCGTGACACAAAAAGAATGTGCTTTCCCTTTTTCACAGTTCAAGTCCACTATACAAATCCTTATGCCCTTAATGCTGAAATGGTTATTTCCTGAAATCTGTGAGGCCAATTTTCTGAATGTTTCACATCCAGAGGTACTGTTTTGCACTGGAATTTTTCACCATAGCACCTTAAAGAGTCATGTTGATATCCCAACAAGCCTTCGTAGTATAGGAAAGGTACTTCAGGTATGTCCAAGTGAGGCAGTTTGAAACGAAATTAGGTTTTTGCCACGTTTTCACTGATTAGGCAGTATCTGGCTTCTGCCTGTTTATTTGATGACCCGCTAGCTTTCGTGCGTGGTTCTTGAAGATGACATAAACTCAAGCTTCTCCTTTTTGGTTCCTTGGTTTTACTCCCAGAGGAGCTGAAGCGTCAGGCGGCGTCCCTGGAGAGTGCCCAGGCAGAGCTGAGCCACGTGCAGACCGAGCTGGCTGAAGCCAAGGCCGATATGGAGAACATTAAAGCCGTGGCCACTGTTTCAGAGAACACCAAGCAGGAGGCCATCGACCAGGTCAGGCAGCAGTGGCAAGATGAGGTGGCGTCCTTACAAGCCATCATGAAAGGTAGGCACGAACCAAAATCAATTTAGGACACTGGACGTGAAAGACACGTTTGCAGCTACTTTGGCTTGTCAGTAATATTTCCAACCTCAGTCTTGTAGAGTTAACGAATAAAATGTGTTGTGTTAATATTTGATATATTCTATAAGTACACCACCTCAAGTGCATAATTGGCTTAATTTATTATGTATAAAGTACTATACCCTATTATTAAGTGAGTGCAGTTTAATATGGGCTGGACTGATGAGGACTTTTCTGCTAGTCACAAGGGTTTTTTTGAGTTGTCACTTCAGCAGTAATTTCTTTTTGTTGCCATAGCAACTATTTTTTGTTTTGATAAATTGAAGCATTTTCATTCATTTTTTTTTGTTTGTTTAGAGGAGTAGCACACTTACAGTTATACTTATGTTTGTACTTATACTTATGTTAGTAAAAGTAGCATGGTACTAAAAATCCCCTGTCTCCTCTCAGCACTTCCTGTTTGAACTAAAGTGGTCTCTAAATATTCATATATAATTGAAACGGGTCTGTGTTCAGACACGTTGCGGGAATATGAGGTGCAGTTCCACCAACGCCTCGAGCAGGAGCGAGCGCAGTGGGCACAGTATCGTGAAGGGGTCGAGAGAGAACTGGCCGAACTGCGGCGCCGCCTTTCCGAGGGCCAGGTGGAGGAGAACCTGGAGAACGACATGAAGAAGGTGTGTGAAAAATGACTCGTGTTTCCTGAAACCGTAAGGGTAGGGGAGTTGAGTTGTATAAGAAAAACTTTGTACCTTTTATAGTCGTGTATTCTCGGAATAAGCGTGAACGGAAAAAAGTGACTGAGCGGAAACCGGTTTCCCCTTAGGCCCAGGAGGACGCTGAGAAACTTCGCTCTGTGGTGATGCCAATGGAGCATGAAATCGCAGCCCTGAAGGCCAAGCTGGCGAGCGCAGAAGATCGGGTTAAGGAACTTGAGGCGGCTAAGGTCTGCTTTGAGGAAGTAAGAGGCAGAACGCTACTGTACAACTTGTAAAATGACCGCACTGTAATTCTTTATAATGCTTGTGCGGTCACAGGTGAAGGAGCTTAACCACGTTCTCGAGGCTGAGAAGTCGTGCCGGACCGATCTGGAGATGTACGTCGCTGTCCTCAATACCCAGAAATCTGTCCTCCAGGAGGACGCGGAGAAACTTCGGAAAGAGCTGCACGAAGGTGAGCGCTTCTCAGTGCAGGCTTGTTCGGATTCTTGAATCGTCACGGCACATTCCGGGTAGTTCAGGACAGCGGCTGCACAAGTCCTAATAATAAACTAGACGTTAGAATCATTTGCATTTATTTAAATAGTGTCAAATGGATTGTGGTCTAGCAGTCCAAACTTTAAACATTGCTAGCCGGGTATCAGCTATAAATGTGTTTGTGTGTGTGAACGTAGTATGTCACATGTTGGAACTCGAGCGGCAGCAGCACAACCAGTTAAAACACACCTGGCAGCGTGCCAACGACCAGTTCCTGGAGTCGCAGCGGTTGTTGATGCGAGACATGCAGCGCATAGAGAGTGTCCTGAGCTCTGAACAGCTGCGCCAGGTCGAGGAGATGAAGAGGCGGGACCAGGTACAACCGCTCTCTACGACCAAAATCATTACATGGTTAAACACGAGACCTTCTTATGGCATGACGTCATGATGGCCCACTTTTATGTTCACTTCTGACGCAGCTTGCATCCTCACACAGACAGATGATGGTAATGAGAATTTTTTTTTTCCCTAGGAGGAGGATGAGAAGGAGCGGCTCAGTCAGGCTCGGGAAGCTGGCGAGGATGACGGCGCCGACCACACCGAGGCTGCAGAGGATTCCTTCCTCGGCCTTTCTATAGAGGAGGTACCGCAACCACAGAATTAAACTAAAGGGGCACTAATAGAATGCAAGGTGTGACCACCAGACACCATTGTATTATTATTACAAGTTGGAATAGTTATAATTAAATTTTGCTCCATGTTAAGGAATTTTTGGGGATTTCTTTCTTTCTTTTTTTTTTTTGGCCAAACATGACCCCATGCTCAGATCAACTTTAAAATTTATCGGGTTCCTTCCAGGCCAAGGCGCTTCCCCTCTTGGTGTCACCAAGAATGAAGTCCATTAATTCAAGGTTGCTCAGGAGTTTGTCTTTTGTTTCCTTTTTTTTTTTTTTTTTTTGTCAGTCTCACCTCAACCACAGCATCCACAGCTCTATACACTCGCTGGATGAGGACAGGCCTGACTCTTGCGACCCCTGTAGAGACGGCCTCCGTCGCGTTCAGTCCACCGACAGCCTTGGCTCGTCGGGAAGCGCCCTGCAACCCCAAGGACTCAACCACAAAGCCAAATCCGCCAGCAACCTGGAGGAGTCGGATTTCGGCCCGCTGGTCGGGGCCGAGTACAGCCCCTCTGTGGCGCCCTCTATCGGCTCTCTGCCTTTCCTCCTCACCAAGGCCCAGGAGACGGCCATCAAGGCCATGACGCCCGAGCAGGAGGAGACGGCGTCACTGCTGTCAAGCATCTCGCAGCGGCCTGATGCCGCATACCTGCCTCCATCCGGCTACCGATTGGTCAGCGACTCAGAATGGAACCTGCTTCAGCAGGAGGTAGGATTCACGTGAGAGAAAAAAAATGTGTGAAGTGTATTTTTGAACGCGGTGTGATGTGATGGCAGTAGTAACTAAGAAAAGGCTTCGAACATGACCACATGTATATGTGGTGATTATTCAGTAGTGTGCGCTGTAGGTTATACGCCACCACTTTTGTCTAAAAATGCTCCTAATAAAAAGAAGTAATTCAAATTCAAAAAATTCAAAAAAATCATTCCGACAAGTATTTTGAGGTAAAAGTAAGGCTAATAAGCAAAAACACTGAAAATATAAATTTTTGGAAAGTGTCGTAACTTTTTTATTTTTTGACTTTTGCCTAGCATGAGTGAACTTCAAACCATATGGAATAGTTTAGTAAATAAAGGGAAAAAACAGCTCTCCAAGAAAATATTAAAGTGTGTACCTTATTTTTTTTATTTTTTTTTTTGCCGGGTAGTGTATTTGGGAACATAAATTCACAAAGTGGGTCTCTGAGTTAGTTTTTTTTTTTTTTAGTTTTCAGTCTTTTGATTTCTTTCCAAATCAAGCATGTGATTGCGTGGAAGATCCCTAACTGAGGAACAAGTAAAACTGAAATCAGAAGTTGAACAGGCTGCCCAACAGTACCTTTGTGACTTTCCATCTGAACTGTTGTGTACATGTCCCATGACAAATGAAAATGACTCGCGGTTTCTCAATTAGGCTTCGACGCCACAGCACCGCCAGCGCTGTTCCCAATATGTGCAGTACTGGTTACAGTTGAAAATATTATGAAATGATATTATGCAAAAATGACAAAGACGTTTTATAAAGTGTGTATGTGTGTGTCTGGAGAGCAGCTGAAGAACGCAGGGAGGAAGTTGGGCCGGCGTTGTGACATGTGCTTCAATTATGAGAAGCAGCTTCAGGTCATTCAGGGGCAAGAAGCAGAGACGCGAGATCAGGTCAGGCTCAGGATTGGGCACCCCTGGTATCGATAAATCAATAGACGAATAATTAATTAGTATATAACATGTATGTAAAGAATAAGCCCGGTGCTGTTTACGTTTGGTCCGTTCAGGTGAAGAAGCTGCAGGCCATGCTTCGGCAGGCCAACGATCACCTGGAAAGGACGATGAGCGAGAAGCAGGAGTTGGAAGAGTCCATGAAGCAGGGCTACGAAGAAACCAACACTAAGGTAGGAAACGTTCCCAACCTCAGCGTGCAGCGTCACCCAGCAGGGCGACGCCAGTGTTTCACCGTGTCGTCGTTTAGTTTTTTTCACTCCGTCCGATGGTGTCCCAAAGGTCTCCGCACTGATGCAGAAAGTCCAGGAGTCTGAGACGACACTGAGTGCGCTCCAGCAAGCCTTCAGCCTGGCCAAGAGGAACACCCAGGAACAGATGGTACGGGCTACACAAACACACACATGAATAAAAGATCACTAAATGAATGTACATGAATGTTTGGCCTAAATAGACACCAAGAGTTTATCATCAGGAAAGAATAAATAGCAGTGGATGACATCATGACTTTCAGCTTTCTTTCTTATTTATAGGTTACTGGTAGACAAGAGCAGACAACGTTCAACACCTCATTCATTTGGTTTAGCGTTTGGTGTTTGACCTTAGGATCTTTCAGTTCTGCTAGCCCCGCCCCCATGATATCATGGTTTCCTCTTAGTCCTTGTCTTGCTAGATGCTCAGGTTTTTAAATTTTTACTGAACTAATTGTGCAAGGGAAATTATTGCTTATAGCAGTGGGCTGCCACACACCTGGGCACACGGAGAGCAGTTGGGGGCTAGGCGCCTTGCTCAAGGGTACTTCAGCTATGAAGGTGGAGGAAGAAAACAAGGAACAAGCAAGCAGATTTATTTTGGTGTGAGACACCCAATATTTTCAACTGGGACAGGATCCGGTACTTCCTGCAAATAAAAACATTTCAGAACAGCAGTCGCATGTTAGCCTTCAGCTTCCAGTTTCAAAATATTTGCCTCGTGCTTTGATTATGTCCCATGTAGGATTCATAAAAAGCTAGACTTATCCTTGGCAAGTGAATGATCCTCTCTGGGACTTTCAAACCTCTCTGTATTTACTTGGCGATTCGTTCGGTGCTCGCTGTAATAAACATCACGTTATATGCATTTTACGAGCGCAAGCTTTGATTGCACTTGACACTTTTCTCCTTTCCACTCCATTTCAGCCACACCTTTATTTCTAGAGCTGTGTGAACCTGTTGTGTAACTCCGCCTGCTCAGAAAGAAATGGAACGTTAGCGCTTTGAATGCTAATTCAAATCTTCATTACACCATCACTAACACTGAAAACCGGCTTCGTCATCACCCTCCTGGAATCTTAACACCGCCCAGCTACTTTATTAGAGCATCTTTTTGAAGTTTTGAATACTTTAAATACCTCAGTGAACGTATTTCAATTATTTTCTTGCCAAAACATAGTACTGAACAGCCCTGCTGAGAAAATGACACGCATCAAGCATCGGCATCCAAAGATGCCGGGTGGAGCGCTGAAAAGGACAGCACCGCCGCATGTGCATTCCTTCAGAAGAGACAGAAAACCATATGTTTAATACAAGTTTAACATGCCGCAATTCTTCAATTATGAGGGTGTCTAAAATGGATGCCCCTCTTAAAACCCCAGCACTTGTAGTCTTGTATGAAGCGGACAGGATATGGTTGTGATCAGAATTGAGATTTCAAAGGTAATCCGATGTCAAACTCTTTATCGCCTGCTTGTTGTTGGTGGTGTGGAAAAAGTCCTACCGGTGGTGGTGGTGTCCTAAATCGCCTCCCCCACCTTGATCTCGTTTTTACCGCGTCTGTCTGTATGGATGTTTCTATCCAGGCCGTGTTGCTGAAGTCGCGGGAACAGGTGGCCGAAGAGCTGAGCAGGCTGCAGAGAGACAACGAGAGTCTCCAGGGCAAACACAGACTTTACCTGACGCTGCAGCAGGAGGAGAACTTCCAGATGCCTTCGTCCGCCCAGGTACTACCGAGGTCCTCACATAAGCCGGTCTAATCCAAACGTCAGTCGAAGCTGAACTTTGATCCGTTCGCTGTTTAGGAGCTCCAGTCTCTGGTGCAGCAGTACCGCGAGGACATCGTCTCAGTGCGCACGGCATCCGAGCACCTGGAGGAGAAACTGAAAGCCGAGATCTTGTTCCTGAAGGAGCAGATCCAGGCAGAGCAGTGCCTCAAGGAGAACCTAGAGGACACACTACAGCTGGAGATCGAGGGCTGCAAAGAGGAGATTGGTGGGTCTGTGCTCTGAGGCTCATAATGATTGGTTGGAGGATGTGATCGATGTGGTAGAGTAGTACTCGAAACCGGGTGCAGCAATAGGGCTGATCCATGACTATAATAAAAATGAGCACTGCTATTGAACCCTAGACCTTCCCATTCGTGTACTCCCACAAATCCATTCATCGTTCATTTTCTGAACCGCTTAATCCTAATTAGGGTCACAGGGATGCTGGCGGATATGGGATACTCCCATAAATTTCCTTCTAAATTTTTGATTTTCAGTTCACGACCAAGCTAGTTCCTTAATACCGAACCTCAGAGTTGAAGGCTAACAACGTATTACGCATGTATTCAGTGACATTGATTGTAATATTTGATGAATTTGACCTTCAGCGGTAAAATCTTTCAGGATTTTAAGATGTATTGACATCCAACCAAGATTGCCGATACCTGTCTTCGAAATTAAAACTCTGCTGTGTGATCCAGTCAAAAAAAAAAAAGTGCATATTTTTCAAGATCAGTTATTTTTGCCTGTTATATTTGTTTCAAAGCTCCTCTGCTCAAAACAAAACTGTTCGCTGCCCCCTAGTGGTGTGGAGTGTCCACGCGTTCATCAGTAGTTCCTTGTTTGTTTGGGGTTTCTTTTCTTTTTTTCTTTCGTCATTGAGAACAAGTTCTGCATATTTAACTTGAGTTTGCGGTCAAATTTTGGATTGTTAAGAAACAGATCCTGTCATCAGCTCTGATTCAAATCTGTGTTTCTTTCCCCCCCCCCGTTTCCTCTCCCTCCGTTTTGGGAACATGTGTTCAGACATCTTGGAAGGTATGATTCACTGGATGACTGTAGTCCATTTGTGTCTAGGCTGTCTGTCTCCACTAGTAGCACGAATGCCATTTTAACGCTCACTGTACACAACGTAACATCACATTAATCTCATCTGAGCACACCGTGTCTTTGAGTGACCGCACCGCTTGCATGTCTACAAATAGACATGCGGAAGTAGCAGTGTGGATGTGTGTTTTGACCACATCTTTGTGCAGCATGTTCTTGTGTTTTGGAACCTGTTAACATCAGTCACGTGTTTTTTTCCATTTATTAAGGGTTGTGGTGTGTTATTAACTAACTATAACGACAAGTCATGTTTATTGCGGCATGATACTGCAAAAACACATTCTTTAGATCTTTTGTGTTTATTTATTTTAATGCTAAGTGCAGGCTGTAGGAGGCGGTATGCTGAGTCTTGTGTTTAAACTTTAAAATGATAGATTGATAGAGATTTTAGGGAATATAAGTATATCATGTAAATATAGTAAATAAAAGACAGACCTATTTCAGAATGTTAAAGAATCCTTAAAAAATTTCCCGGATCCCGAATGTGACTAGGATCATCTCCAAAACAAATGGAGTCATCCGAAGCCAAACCTTTGGTAGAAATTTCACACTACGATGCCATAAAAACCTTGCAGCCTGTTCTACAGTGAGAGCTACCATCTCCTGACCAATCAGATCTGAGAACTCAGCAGTGCTGTGGTGTAATGTGATTATCACCGTATCTTGTACTAATACCAAGCCAGCATTAACGTTCTAGTGTTCTTCCTCTAGATATTGTGTTGTATTGCTTACAGGACCATTACTCACAATATTCTAATAGCATAATGGTCTGGCGCTATGTACCGATTGTATACGGTGTTCAGTTCTGACTGGCGTCTCCTCTTCCAGCGTCCTTCTCCAGCCTGAAGACAGAATTGGAGCGAATCAAGACCGAAAAAGAGCAGGTAAAGAAACCTAGCATCTGTGGAACATCGTGAACTGATTAAGGCTTACAGAGGTTTGAATTCGGCTGATCCTGAACTCTTGTCTCGAACAGCTAGAGAGCAGCCTGGGGGAGAAGAGCCAAGCACTGGAGAGCGTCCAGGGCCTGAAAAGCAGCTTAGAAGAGCAGCTTAAAGACGCGCTGTCCAGCAAGGTGCGAGAACCTGACTAGCGGCATTCACAGCATGGGATATGAATTTTTTTGGGGCTTAAAATTGATTTAACGCGACCTTGTTTGATCACGTAATTCCGAATCTGTGTGTTCAGTGGTACATTTGAATGTAATTTTTCCAGCGAGGAATCACTTTAATTTAAATATTTGAAGCAATAGTGTTTAAACACTGGCTTTCGTGTTGCACACTAGTGTATCAAGCACAAGTAGCCAATCATATTTCAACCTTTAAGATAACAATGGATGAATGTGGATTTGAATCTTACTGAGTCATTTTTCATTGAGAATTGACTCCTTTGGGTTCATTTCTCAAAGGTGGGCAAATTTTTGCATCAAGTTGTCGAGTACACAACGAGAAGTCGCATTTCATCCCCAAATGACACCCGCACACTGCCTGGAATGATACACAACAAAAATCGAACTGAGCCAAAAACATTCTTCCCATCACTGGTGCCCACATGACAAACCGCCTCCGTGTGCAATGCAGTAATGAACCGCTTGTCCGGCTTTTCCCAGACTGCCCTGGAGAGCCAAGTGTTTGACGAGAAGGACAAAGCACAGAGACTACAGACTGAGCTGGATGTGAGCGAACAGGTCCAGAGAGACTTTGTCAAGCTTTCCCAGACGCTACAGGTAAATATTTTGTCTACTGGAGCAGAATAAGGTAATCGGAACATTGGGGTTGAGCATCCAGTGGAGAAAAAAATGGAGTGTTCAGTAAAGAAATACGTATTTTTTTATCAATGAATAGGCGGCCATTTTGAAAATTGTTTGCATGTGGTGTATTGCCTGCTTACTTATTGAACAATCAAATACCCCAGAATGTTTGATTTCATAATTTCTTTTGATGAAGTCCATTTCTGGTCAAGTTTAAGACTTGTTATCCTTCAGGTCCAACTGGAGAGAATCCGGCAGGCGGACTCTTTAGAGCGAATCCGCGCCATCCTCAATGACACCAACCTGACAGACATCAGCCAGCTTCCTGAGACATGATACGCCCTCTTCATCCAGCATCCTTCTTTCTTTCCCTCCGGGTCACCCCTCCAAACCCTTCCACCACGCAGGCACACAGTCTTGTACTTGCATCATTGTGGGGACATTGGTCGCTATCCCAATGCATCCCAAAATTTCCCAAAGCTTAACCATCACAACTAAACATCTAACCACTTCCTTTACCCTAATGCTAAACTAAACCTTACCCTAAAACCGGGCTTTAATCCCCATCCAGCCTTTTGAAGAAGTGAGGACCAGCCACAGTGTCCTCACTTTGTTGGTTTAAAACTTATTCCGGTCCTCAGTATGTTGCAAGTACAAGTATACACACATGAACACACAGACTTTCTATTTCTCAGATCCCCCAGAGCTTCATGGTGGAAGCGGGCTTTTTCAAACACTCCAAGTGTACCTGTGAATGGGTCTGACATGTGAGAGAACACTACGACTATTTACTACAGCTCTTCGAGCATCTGACTTCAGTGTGAAATGTGTTTGGTCCCCCCCCCCCTTTTCCCACCATGCCTCACTCTGTCCCGGTCTACTTTCTCACTTCTACAGCGCTGCTGAGCCTAAAAGATGGAAGACGGGGACTTATGAAGGATCTGCTAATAGTATTTGTACATACAAGTGTGTATACAGAATTATATGTATATTGGGTTAAGTTAATTTGGCTGTCCGTGACTCATTTCATAGTTCGAACCCGTGCTGTGTCAGTATTTGTCCTGGTTCGTGCTTGTCCTCGGAAAGACTTCACACACCGATCGGACAAACAGAGGGCCTCCGACACTCAGCCGAGCGACAGCGGGGCGTAATTTTTTTTCACCCACGTTGTTGTGGTCTGATGACGTTTGTAGTTTTCCCGTTCTCCGTGTCTGAACCTCTATAAAAAACTGAGATCTGCCGGTGGCTTTACGGTTGATTTAGAGGACACTAATTGTATAGCTGCTGCTATGTTCCGATGTCCAGTAAACACAGTACCGCATTTGTCGTCATGACAGGAGAACTCTTAATGTTGGTGTTGCGTCAGGTGCAGAAAGTGATGAATTCATTCTGTACGCAAGGAATTCTGAACCAAAGGCAAGTATATTTGTCTGGCTGCTCCTTAACCACCTGGATCACTTCGTGTGTGGACAAATCATTTATTTTGATTTATTTGTTTCTACTGACATGTTTGGTTTACGACTACCAAGCTTCAAGTCAATCAGAAATAGCTAAAGGAATGTACTGACCCATCCCAGGCTAGTTTGTATGTAAATGGATGCAAATTTGATTATACTCTTGAAAAAAAAAAAAAGTGTCACTGTAAGCCATACACACTAATAAAGCATCCATGGTGTAAATTCCCACATGTGTAGTGCGGCAGGTGGTGAAATTTGGAAAGAAAAGACTAGCGTGCTGTAGCTAGAACGGTAAAGGATCCATGTTTTTGTTGAATGCTACCTACTCATAATCTTTTGCATCATCAAGTCGTCATATTAATATTAATCTTCCATATGAACCAAAATGTCAAAAAATGCCTAATATCACAATGTTAAAGAATCCTAAAACAAAAATCCTGGATCCAGAATTTGTTCCGTATCGTCTTCATTGTCCACAACCCCACCACTGGTAGAAATTTCATGAAAATAAATGTACACAGCACCCCCTGCTGGGCCTGCTATAATATGACACTTACAAAAAAAAAATAAAATCATTCTTTCTCATCATGTTAAAGAATCTTTGAAAAATTCCAGGATTCAGAATTTGATACGTATTGTCTCCGAAATCTAATTTTCAGTAATCCTGCTAAATGCATACAAGGGTACACTGAGGGTAAAACATGCTAGAAATCCAACGTGTCATCATATGATGATTTATTCACTCCTGTATGCAAGTAATGAGCATACATGAATAATTTGTAGAAAGTTCTTGAACGTCACACATACAGTGCTAGTTTTTTTTTTTTATTTTAAGAAACGCAGCTGATTGAAAAAAGTGTTGTCAAAACCGCAGCTACGGTCACCGAGTTCTCTGTGCGATGTGGCAGCACTTTTACCTGATCGCATCACGGCATTTCTACGAAACGTAGTGCAACATAAATAGCATTTCTTTCTCCCTTTCAAATGGGAACAAACGACTAGACAACACGAGTTTACACGAATGCTGCTGGTTAAAAAGTGAGCTGCACTTCTTGGTCTGAAGTGTTCATTTTATAAAATTCGTATCTATCTCTTAGTTCATGTAAAACTCCACACACACACACACACACACACACACACACACACACACAGGCGCCAGCTGTGAATTTTGCTGCTTCCCCATTTGAGTCTATTCTGTAGGAACATCATGTCGAGACACAATGAACTTTGTCAAGTTTCCTAACTACCTTTTTAAATATTCATGAGGCTCTAAAAGGCACAATAGTGATAACATCATGTGTGGATTAAACTGAGTGACGAGTTCCTTTAATTTTCCTCTAATCCGATGACATTTTATGGTTCTTCTTGCTTTGTGGGGAAAAAAAAAAAACATCGTTTAACAACAATGGTCCTCGTTTTGTTCGCATGGAAGGTTTCTATACTGTACTGTGTACATATCTCTGTACATACCTAATAAACCAAAATGTACTGAAAGCACAACCGAGAGCTTGATTCGGCTACTTTCATTTGGTTCACACATCAGGTTTGTTCTGATTGCAGCAATCCACCCAAACATACACATCACACTCGGTATAAATATATACTTGGGGTATTGATGACTCAGAAGGTGGACAACACAGAAAAAAAAGCTCCTCCGGGTACAAAAGGCACTTCCTGCCATGACACCTCGTGGTCATTCTGTCACGCCGTTTGAGCACGGAGAAGGACGAGGTGATATGTAAATGCAACAGATCAAGGAATAACGTTGGTTCCAAAGAAATTATATTGATTGATGGAAGAAAGATACACATTGGCAGTATTGTAGCTTATTAGCAACTTGGATTAGCTAGGGATTAGTACATTTATTATATCGAGACCATGTGTGCTATCAAAAAAATCAGTATGACCTTGAAAAAGTCGGTCATGGTCCTCTGAAATCATGTAAAAGGGTGCTGGGATCGGGCCGGTTTCAATTACGTAGGTCTTGTGTCAATTTGGTGATCAGTAGTCACACAGCAAAGGCCAACTGTGACACTGACTTCAGTATGACCTTGAGAAAATGGGTCAAGGTCATGGTTTTCAGCACTCATGCTAGAGGGTCTGGTGGTAGAGTTATGATTAGAATATGATCAGGATTCTCAAAGCAAAGGTTCATGATGGTTGGTTGGATTACCACATCTCCCGCACTATTTCGTATTGGTGGGGGGTAATAATGTAAGACTTGTTACAGAGCTGCAATTTTAGTTTTAGGTCTTGAAGGATCAAAAACTTCAAAATCACATCATTGTTACAAAACACTGACACTGAAGACTCCTTCAATGGATATGGTGTCGTTCACTGCTATTATTATGCACAATATATAACATGTAAAACATTGTAATTTTCCCTACTGATGCACCTTCCAACCAATCAGGATCAAGAATTTTACAGCACTGTGGTGTAAACGGAAATAGCCAGGTGTTTGTAAATGTACAAAAAAAACCCTTTTATTCTCTTCTTGACAGATTATACTTCCACACACAACGTATAAAAAAGCAACTGTGTACAAACGTGTCATCTTTCACCCTCAACTTCACAAAACAACTAGCTGCGAAGAAAAGCCGTTGCTGTGAGCTGAATAGAACGCGAGTTGTGGTTAGAGAACGCTTCTCACGTCGGCTCTTCAGAAGTTGAACTGGTTCTTGACGTCTTTGATCTGCTTCATCATGTCAGCGATGTGTTCACCCCTGCAGGGGAAAATCGAGATGACAAACAGCAACTTAACAAGTCGTCAGTATTAGCCTCAGAACATTCCGGCGATCGCAACACAATTCAAAACAAGAATTTCGTTCGTGTCACAGAACATTAGGCGTGGTCAGCGGCACACGCAGCATCATATTTTTATTTTTACAAGGTTAACAGAGATGTCCATTTGCATATAAATAAACAATCCTGGTCATTCAGCAAGTAAAAAATTAAGTCTACATGTCGCTCTGTTTGCCCGTAAATGAGCCAGTAGGTCGTTAAATCAGTCAGTATTTGACTCCGGTCGGTCATCCAGTAACTAAGTTGGTCAGTATGTATGTCGATCTTTTGGCAAGTAATTAAAGCTTCATCTTCATCTTCTTCCGCTTAATCCGAGGTCGGGTCGCGGGGGCAGCAGCCTAGTCATTGAGGTCCAGGCGTCCCTTTCCCCGGCCACGTCCCCCCGCTCTTCCGGGAAGACACTGAGGAGTTCCCAAACTAGCCGAGAGATGTCGTCCCTCCAGCGTGTTCTGGGTCGACCTTGGGGTCTCTTCCCTGTCCGACATGCCCGAAACACCACACCAGGGAGGAGTTCGGGAGGCATCCTGATCAGATGCCCGAGCCACCTGGACTGGCTCCTCTTAACACAGAGGAGCAGCAGTTCTACTCCGAGCTCCTCCTGGATGACGGAACTTCTCACCCTATCTCTAAGGGAGAGACCCGCCACCCAGCGAAGGAAACTCATTTTAGCTGCTTGTATTCACGATCTCGTTCTTTCGGTCGCTACCCAAAGCTCGTGACCATCGGTGAGGGTAGGAACGTAAATTCACTGGTAAATTCAGAGCTTTGTCTTCCGGCTCCGCTCCCTCTTCACCACGGCGGACCGGTACAAGCTCCACTCACCGATCCGCCTGTCAATCTCCCGCTCCATCCTTCCCTCCCTCGTCAACAAGACACCCGAGATACTTGCACTGTTCTACTTGGGGCAGGACCTCATCCCGGACCGTAATTAAATCAGATGCTATGTACACTGGCCTGCTGGCAAGTAAGAGTCAGTAGGTTGATCAGTCAGTAACAAAGTCGATCAGAATGTCAGTCAGTTACAGTGTTTCAGTCGGTCAGATCAGTCAGCAAGGACATAAGCTAGTAAATAAATCTCAAAACAAGAGAATATTTGGATGATGGTGCTGCAGGTTCCTGTGACTGTTCGCTTTAAAAGCAGTGTTTACGGCATGTGTGATGAATACAATGTGTACTTTTAAACAACAGGCCTGGCTGTAATGATGCGAACGAAGCTGATGGAGCGAATATACGCAGAGTTAAAAACCGATGACGTGAACTTACTGTTCCTTTAAGACTCCTTGAACACACTTCCTCTGGTGGGCGTTTAGCGTGATGGTTCCTCGAGCCAGTGACGAGCCTTTATCCATCTGCTTCTTTTGGTAATTCTTCTTCATCTCCACCTGAGGCATGTCAGATTCCGGATATCAAATTCCGCAGAGCTCTTCTAATGTATGAACATCGTCCATATCCAACACGACCATGAATATTTCTTTTTCTGATTAACCCGACCGCCTTGTGCGACTAACCTGTGTGATGCTGTTGCCAAGGTGACGCAGCTGGTCGTTGATGGTCTGCAGCTCTTTCTTCATGTCCTTCTCGCAGTCGGACAGCACGGGGAGCTGACTGCGCAGGCTACCCAGCACGTTCTTCATCCTACCCACCCAAAACAGCCGCAACATTAACGACCCGACCGTAACTTCTTCCAGCGCTATCGCTCAGGACAGAGCCGAGGTACCTGTTCATGATGAGTTCCTGCCGGTACTTGGCGTCTTCGTACTTGTCAGCCAGGCGCTCTGCTGCCTCCCTCAGACTCTTTCTGTGCAACACAAAACGCAGCATGAGCCAAACTGGAAATCACAAAACTAATGATGGAGGAAAGTATTTATCGCTCCGCTAATTAGCCGTAGAGCTCGGTGAGGAAAATATACAGGTGTTTTTACAATACGATAAGGTGGATATTAATCTAAATCATTCCGAAATCTGGCAGTGGGATGGATACCTCTCCTCCCGGCACATTTTGAGGTCATCCAGCTGCTTGTTCTTCTGGCTGGTAAGCAATTTGACTCTGTTAAATAAAAAAAAAAGGCAGAAACAATAAAACCCAGCAGCACAATACTCCTAACAAAACACGGATATTATAGGCTAAACTGCTAATCATATTAAAATCCATTTAAATCTGTGCACCTTTTCTGCATCTCTTCACGGGCCAGGTCCAGCTTAAGGATGTACTCCTCCCGAAAGACCTGCGTGGCTCTGCTCAGGAGCTGCAGACACTCTGGAGTCGGAGTAGCAGAGTTTTCATCGCCGGACCTTAAAACCAAACACGCAAACACACCCGTCACTACATGGGATCATGTTTATAGCCGAATGGAGCCATTTGTAACTAAATGTCAGGCGAGGTCGAGGTGGACCTGATCTGGCTCCTCCTTCTTTGATTTTTGTTTTTGCCGGAGGGGTTAGATTTATAGGACGGGTCAAATCAGATCTGGCCCGGATGACTTCCGAACTATGAATCACAAACTGCAATTGTTTTCATTTTTTCTTTTCAAACATTCGACCTGACTGCAGACGTCTGGAACGTACCTGAGCATTAGCGGGTTGGTGGAGCCGCGTGCCAGTATGTTCCGGATGTGCAGCTCAAATGAGTCGTGAGTCAGTCCGCGCAGCGGCGAGCTCACGGACCCTTCCTCCGCCCCTACTCGCGCGCACAGCAGAGGAGGCGACGCGGCACGTATAGAGCTACTGCAGGACAGAATTAAAAAAAAAGGAAGTGCTTTCAATATGTTTGCTGTGCGATTCATTAATCGACTTTTTCCTCACTGAGTGTCTCTTACAGCAAAGGAAGCAGGAGGCACTGGTAAGCGCTGGTGAGGCAGATCATTGTGACACCCAGAGACAGATCCGACACGATCCAGAAACCACGAACTGGACCCGAAGCTCTACGCACAAAACAAGATGAGGGTCAACCTCGAGCTCATTCGAGTTTAGAATTAAAATAAATTGGATTTACTGGTATTACACCAGATCCCCCCTCCCCCCTTCCCGAGTCTACCTGCTTGGGAGAGGCTTGCTGCACAGGATGTGCTCGACGACGCAGCGCTGCTCAGCCGCCAACTCCTGCAGGCTGTCCTTATCCTCCTCATCTGCACACACGCACATTTATACTTGACTAGCACAAGATCCCAAGACTTTGCATTAGAGGAGCACTTGTGCCTTTACCTGACTGCAGGAACTTGTGGAGTTTGTTAAACCACGTGAGTCCGACGCTGTGAACGCCTGCCTCGTGCGTACAGTGGTACCTGTGCTGACACAAAGGGTCTGAAAACCAAAATACAAAAAAGTCACACACAGAGAATTAATACAGGAAAGGAAGTGCATACGTGTTGGTGCGGAAGTCTCCCCACCCCCCCAACCCCCCCGCCCCCTCCTCAAATCAGACCTCGGTGTAATCGGATCGGGCAGGAGAAATCCGAATCGGACGGGTCCTCTTCTTCCCCAGAGGCCAGTTTGAGTACGAGCTCCAGCTCTACGCATTCGAATACATAAAGTGACGGCACAGACTCTGATCCCCGAGACCACCTTTCGACAGCCTAAACACACACACACACACACACACACACACACACACACATTAAACAACTTAACAGCTTGTGTTTTAACTATACTCAAAATCAGTTACACAAACACACAAGAGCAAACAGAAATAACTGCTTTTGGTCATTTTTTGTATTCAAAGGCAGCAATTATTCTGTAAACGACATTAATGCACTACAGACTGCAAGTTTACCAAACTGTAATGTCATCTCTTGTCAAGCATTTGATACACCCAAAGCCCGCCCTGATTCTGAGGTTCACTCTTTCTAGTGTGGTCTAACAAAAAAAAGAAGTGTTTTGACCTTTCATTGTCACTCAAGGTCAACGGTAACTGTCTCATGTCATGGTTTCCAATTAGAGTTCCAGAGTAACGGCATGTCTGTGAGCACTCCAGCTCCAAAACTTCGTGACCTTGCTCTGACCTGTACATTTTACCTTGGCATTCCAAAATCGCATCATCTCCAGGACTTAGGCAGGGTGGTGTCCCCACCGAGTTCATAAAACCAAGTTCACCAAGGTAAAAACCGTCGGTTTCGGACTTACTCCACCGTCTTCTTCCTCCTCGGCCTCCAAGACGACGCAGTGATAGAGGATTCCTGCTTCGGTGGCGATCACCAGGATGTTGGGCATGCAGGACAGGCAGAGCACGGCGCAGGCATCGTAGCCGTAGTTATCCTCGGCAGCTGGGTACATGGGTAGAGGACCCAGGAGCTTCCCCAGATTACTGCCCCAAACAAACACACACACACACACACACACATACACTTGTTAAATCTGCTAACACGTGTAAATAACCGCTGTACAAAAAGGAACTAGCGGAGATGTCTTACGTGTAAGTGAGAGATGTATAACTCAGAAATGTTTCTCCGTTCCCATAGAGGATGTATAATGGGTAAACCAGTAGGTCTTCCTTCAGTTGGGTGCCGGCGAGGTGGCGAGGGGCGTTGACTAATGGCCCAAAGTCAAACGCCACCGCAGTCTCACCCAGTGAGGCAGCATAGGAGCGCCTACAGAAGAAAAACCGCCTCAGCCTCAATACAGTGAGCACATCAATACACTGTACATTAGAATCACTATCATTAATATTGTGAGTAAATCCACAGCACGTGGCCTGGATCTCAAACAAGCTTTGACTACACTGTGAAGTGGTTACCCTCTCGGGCGGATGCTGCTGTCCTCCTCGGACTGCGACACTGGAAGCACCCGAACCGGAGTCTGAGGAGCTTTAAGACTGTAGAACCTGCACACACAAACATCACGACCATATTGTTAACCGTCTTTAAGGAAAACTTCATACTGTAAAAACCTACCATTACATCGAGTCACTTTTTCCCTGGTTACTATAAAGACACAACAAAATCGAATCACATCACGACTTCCTGAAGTTGAATCCTACAGTCATCAGGAACGCCGATGCGAGTACCTGATGGTGTTATCCGAGGTCAGGAGCACTAGGTGGGACTCCTCTGCTTCACTGGGGAACCAGGAAGCCTGGCGCAGGGTCACGGAGGTCGAGCTGGTGAAGAAGCGTTCAGCTATAGGAATAGTCCTGGGAAGAGAAGTGGAGAACGCACTGAAACTGAAAGCACAGGCAATAATACCCATTGAAGACTTGACGCGGCGGAGAAAAACCACTGACCGGCAATGTGTCTTTTAAATATATGGTACTGATATTACTTTTTTATGAATTCCTGGCACCAGAAAAAAAAAGCTCCATTCCTGGACAAACTCCGATCTGGTTGGAATGGGTGGCACACTATTAGTCAGCTCACCTGCAGTTGATTTCGAGGCGCCCGCCTTCGAATTCCGACTTCTTGCCCCAACGTTGCGGTAATTCCAGCACTGTTGCCCCACGCTGACCGATGAGAGCCACATGATACTGAACAGGACTGAGCAGAACCTGACACACTTCAAATAGTGGTGGGTTGATGCACATCAAAGTCTGCATAAGACAAAAACAGGAGAAAAAAAAACAACAAAAACACTCAGCAACAGTCAAATCCATAACAAGCAACCAAGACTCCAGGAACCAAGACTCCAGGAACCAAGACTCCAGGAACCAAGACTCCAGGAACCAAGACACTGATAAGCCAAATAACACTAGCTAGCTTTCCTCACTGAACGATTACAGGTTTTCAGCGGGTTCATAAAGCATAGCTCCTTAACCAAACACAGCAGCTAATCAGTAAACATGCTACAGATCCATAGTAACCTGGTATTTCTCCCTGTTTGAGGTTAGCTCGGAGTTGAGTTGTCGCAGGTTTGTTGTATAAAACACGCTCTCTACATTGTCCCAGACAAACAAATCTCCATTCAGACAAAACGTTAGGTTTTTAGCTATCCTCCTGCTCGTCCCCTGTGGCTCCAAATCCCGTTTTTCTTGCAATTTGAGGAATATTTCATGATTCGGCAGCTCATCCCTCCAACGGTCTTCGGCTAGCGCCGCCATCATCTCCGTCGTCGCACAATGATGACGTCACACGACTAATTGGTGTTGTGCTTGGGTTCTGCATGGAACTGAACCAGGTGCACAAAAAAAATTGATTTGAAGAAGTGTTTTAAATTTCCACGTATTTTGGTTGTTTGTAGTAGTGGAATGAAACAATAGGTTATCAATTAATTGTATTTATTGGGTGGATTTACAGACATTATTTAAACAAACAAACAAACAAACAAACAAACAAACAAACAAAAAAACACCCCACAACAAAACAAACTGTATACTTACTACACATTCTTGCACTCACTTATTTGCTGAACCGCTTAATCCTATCTAGGTCACAGGGAACCAGGTGCCCATTTCAGCCGACACCAGGCGAAGGCAGGGTACGCCCTGAATAGCTCACCAGACCAACCCACACGCAGGTTGCCCGGCACGCACACGACCATTCACTCTCACACCTACCGTCAACTTAGAACACGCCATTAGCCCAACGTGCATGCCTTTGAACTGTGTGAGGAAACCAGAGTACCCAGAGGAAACCCACACAAGCAAGTGAACATCATGGGAACTCCAGACAGGAATGCCCGAGACTTGAACCCAGGACCTTCTTGATGTGAAATGTATTCAACGCTACTCCACCCTGCCGCCCGATATAATACTACTCATTTACTGGTTTTAACTGGTTTTAATGTCCACTCAGTTGATTGCTAATGTCCACTCGGCTGGTTTAAGAAAATTACAAAAGTATATATTCTACTTATATCTTATATATATCTTCTGCTCCTGATTTAGTAGCTATGTTGCAAAAATTAACTACCTTAATATAAAAATAAGATGCACAATTAGGTAGCATATAATAAAA
>JBCNYG010000005.1:24960490-24970677 GCA_039654305.1 Porochilus rendahli | reverse complement strand
CAGCTTGTGTACAGCTGCCCCTATCATCATTAATACAGTAAAATCCCTCCAGTGGTTCACAAACTGTATCTGAAATCAGTCTGCAGGCTTTTTTTACTCTTAGACCCTGCCCTGCATAAAAGACATCAATATCAATGACCAGAACATTATGCCATTATCCCAAAAATATAATGTTAAACGCACCAAGGCAATTACCAGAATCACAGACTGCACAGCTGAGGCAATTTAGAAGACCGTTTGGCTCAGATGTGAAAGTTGAGTCAGGACATGGCATACAAGTCGTGCTGACAAATGTGTTGCAATGCCTATAAACACAACTTCCTAGAAAATATATTAAAGGTGAACAATCATAATAATTTTTTAATGAAGCATTGGGGTTACTTACAGGTACAACTTATACATATTACATCCTTATGTGAAGTGAGGTAACGTCTACTCATTAGAAGTTTAGATTTACGTTAATAAAGTATGTTTATACATGATGCATTAAGTTGGTGACTAGCGGAACACACTTCGTCACTGCAGGCAACAATAGTTATTATAAAATAGTAACAGTGGGGCAATGGTGGCTCACTGGTTAATGCTCTGGGTTACTGAACTGAATGTTGGTAGCTCAAGCCCCAGTACCACCAAGATGCCACTGTTGGGCCCTTGAGCAAGGCCCTTAACACTATGTCACTCTGGATAAGAGTATCTGCCATTAATGGAAAAGTAAATCGTAACAGACATGATATGAAAACATAGATAAGCATATTTGCTCAGAGCATGTATTGCGCAATGCATATATCGGAGACACAAAGCCTACAGTCGAAAAACCCATATTAGATGAAACATTGTTTCCATGTATCCAAAACCTGATTAGATGACATCCATGCAGCTAATATTTCTCTTCTCTCTTTCATTATAATTCTTTCTTTATAAAGTCCCACAGTTTTACGGCTTTCTTTTTAATGACACATAATTCAGCACTTATTTTATCCATCAAATTAAAATAGAGAATATGCAAACTCCACACAGAAATGCGCTTACTGAGCCCGGGACTCAAACCCTGAAAAAAAATGCTGAAAAAAAGCATCCTCACAGCATGATGCTACCACCACCATATCTCATGGTGGGGGTGTTGTGTTCAGGTTGATGTGCACTGTTGATTTTTTGCCACACAAAGTGTGGCATTTAGGCCAAAAAGTTTGCATTTAGGCCAAAAAGATTTTTAGATTTTGGTCTCTTCATGTTTGTCCCCCGCATGACTTTTCTAAATGGGAATTCTCATCATCATCATCAACTTCTTCTGCTTGGTCTAGGTTCAGGTTGCAGGGGCAGGAGCCTAAGCAGTGAGGTACAGACGTCCCTCTCCCCAGCCAGTTCCTCTAGCTCTTTCGGGGGGATACCAAGGCATTCCCAGAGCGTGTGCTGGGTCAACCTTGGGGATTCTTCCTGTTTGGACATTCCTGAAACAACACATCAGAGAGGTGTTCAGGAGGCATTCTAATGAGATGCCTGAGCCACCTTCACTGGCTCCTCTCAGCACGGAGGAGAAGTGGTTCTACTCCAAGCTACTCCTGGATGGTCAAGCTTCTTACCCTATCTCTGAGAAAGAGCCCCACCACTCTGCAAAGGGGGCTCATTTCAGCCACTTTTATCCAAGATCTTGTTCTTTTAGTCACTACCCAAAGCTCATGACCATAGATTTGGGAATGAAAATAGATTGACTGGTAAATTGATATCTTTGCCTTACAGCTCAGCTTCCTCTTCACCACGACTGACCGATACAAGCTCCACTTCACAGCAGAGGCTGCACTAATCAGCCTATCGATCTCCCGCTCCCTTCCCACACTAGTGAACAAGACTCCCAGATACTTGAACTCCTCCACCAGGAGCAAGACCTCATTCCACAGTGTGGATTCCACCCTTTTCCGCTGAGAACCATGGTCTTGGATGTGGAGGTGCTGATTCTCATTCTAGCCACTTCACACTAAGCTGCAAATCACTCCCAATGACCATGTGATGTAGCAGAGACATGTCATCCAAGAGAGTTCTAAAACATCCAGAGCCGTGAGGTATTCAGCCCAGATCTCATCTACACCTGGAGCCAGAAAGGCTAGAAGTATTCCATCCACCTCCTGACAACTTCTCCAATCAAGATGTGCAGCTCCCCATTTTCTCTGTAAACAGTGCTTGTTGAGAGCCTCTTGGATGGTGATCCAGAACCTTTTCAAGGCTAATTAATAGTCACTTTCCAGGCTCTCACAGAACTCCTACCATCAGCGAAAGCCCAGGCTGCAGCATGTTTTGCCTGCTGGTACCTGTCAGCTGCCTTCGGAGTCCCACAGGCCAAAAAATCCCAATGAACTACTGAAGGCAGTTGGTTTTTATTTAGGGGAATGAGAGTAAAGGGACCACTACAAATATTTCTGATATAAAAAAAAAATTCAGAAAACTATGCATCATTTTTCATCCACTTCACAGTCATGTGCCAATTTGTTGGTCCATCACATAAAATTCCCAGAAAATACATGTGTTTTGATTGTAACTTGACAAAATGTGGAAAAACCCAAGAGGTAGGAATACTTCTGAAATTACATTTGACTTACCAGGTGCACACATGGGGCAACATTCACCGTTTATCTTGTATTCTGCTTTTGCACAAGCACATAAACCCAGTCCAGTATTTAGGAGGAAAATAACAGCAATAATAAACGTTTGCTCCAAACTGAACATCATCTTTAAAGTGCTGGTGAGTTCAGTCCTTCAATAAAATAAAGAAAAAAATAAAGAATCTCCTCGTCTGCACACTTCATATGTCCCACTGCTTACCCCCTCAATTCATCTGTTGACACATACTGTACAATTATATCCCAGTCAAGTAGTGAACCGCTGAATCACTGAGGGACCGGGTCGGGTAGAGTCGCTGAATCATTCACTGAATCAAACTCGCTGAATCGTTCGCGAACCGATGAGTCACTGATTCGTTGAGTCGTTATTTAAACCCTTTAACTTTAAACTCGCTGAACAAGATACTAGACACCCCGACCTAACAAGGTGGATGTAGTGATCTGCAGTCAACAATTTTTATAATGTGTAAAATGTTTAGGGTCAATGGCAAGAAAACACACCAATTAAATTCACTTACCACTAAGATGTTTTAAGCAGCATTGAGTAAAGAAACCTTTCGAGCCTTTTTTTTGGTGAATCAAACGATATGAATCGGTTCGTTATTGATGCGATGGGGCTTGAACCCCCAGATTAGTAACCCAGAGCCTTAACCAAAGAGTCGCCCCTTCTTTACTACATACTATGCAGGTTTTGCTTCTTAATCTATAGTAATAGTGACTCAACTATTACTACTAAATGTAATTAGTACTAAATTACTAAAAACAAAAAAATAAATAAATTGAGCAGTCAAGGCAGGTACATTTATTTGACTTTGTATAATAAGCTACTAAAGCAAGACACAAATGAGTGGAATAAAATCAGTGCTTACAGTAATATGTGCAGGAATCTTTAATTATATAAATAATTGAATTATATAAATATATATTAATTCATTCATTTCTGGACCGCTTATTCCTAATTAGGGTGGCGCCCATCTCAGCCGACTCTGGGAGAGGGCAGAGTACACCCCGGACAGCTCGCCAGGCCATCGCAGCGCAAAAACAGCCTACTCTTGACGAAAATCAGCAATGGTTCTTTTACATGCCTCTCACCATAGACAGTGAGAGACATGGCCTGTATTTGATAACCCAGTTAGCTGCACTGGGGGGACAGCAGTGACAAGCCATCAATAGTGGGGCTTGAACCCCCAACGTTGGGATCGCTAAACCAGCACCTTAACCACCAGGCCACCACTGACAGGCAATATAATGAAATATAATTTATTTCAGTGGCGATTTTTCTAGTAGAGGTCTGTAAAGTGTTTGTGTGCAAAAAGTGACAAGTGTCTGTAAAGTGGCAAAGTGTCTGTGTGCAACAATCCACTGAGGTGGATGTTTTTGTGTGGGGTAGAGTCTACAGTGTCCAGGTACTAGTGTTCTGGTTCAGGGCCCGAACGGCCTGCGGGAAAAAGCTCCTCCTTATTCGCTTAATGTTTGCTTTCAAGGAACAGAAACATTTCCCTGACCGCAACAGAGAGAAAAGTCCATTGTTGGGATGGCTGAGGTCCTTCACTATCCTTCTGGCCTTGGTCCAGCACCACTTGCTGTATATAGAGTCCAGGTCAGGAAGCTCCATACGGATAGTACACTCTGCTGATCGCACCACCCTCTGGAGAGCTCGCCTGTCCTGTTTGGTGCTGTTCCCAAACCAGGCTGTGATATTTCCCGTCAGGATGCTCTCAATGGTGCAGCTGTAGAAGATTTTTAGCCCCCTTGAGGGCAGTTTAAAGTCCTTCAGGCGTCTGAGATGAAAGAGACGCTGCCGGGCCTTCTTCACCAGGGTGTTAGCATGACAGGTCCTGCGTGATGTAAACACCTAGGTACCGGAAACTGTCCACTCTCTCCACAGGGGTCGCGTTGATGGTCAGTGGCTGGTAATTCCTCTCGTGCTTTGTGCTAAAGTCCACTATTAGCTCCTTAGTCTTGCTGACGTTGAGGAGGAGGTTTTTGTCCTGGCACCATAATTCCAGGTTTTTAACCTCCTCTAAGTAGGCCTTCTCGTCGAGGAGGTAAAAAACCTGGAACCACACCGCCACCTGTTTCTCCTCAAAATAACCAGTAGACAGAGTCGGCTTTTCTAAATTTTATTTTATTATTTTTATTTATTTATTTATTTTACTTTTCTTGTCACTTATATTTCATGCTATGCTTTTGCCAAAAGTATCAACTCAAAGTGCAAATAGTAGGGCTTGCAATAAAGATCTTGCCATTAAAATTGTAATACAATTTTTTTGCCAAAGTTGAATTTCCCGCTTTTTCTTACTTTGCACATCAATGTACAGTTCCGTGCGTAACCAGTGGTGTCCACGCCAGTCACATACGGAACCAACCCGATTCTTCCTGTGAGGTGTGGATGGTCCAACGTTCGCTGTACAGTTGAATTCCTCCTGAAGGGTATTTATTTTACATGTAGTCGAGTGGTAATTAATTTATTCACCAAAAAATAATGGAATGAATTTGGTGTTCCATTTTGGTTTATCCCTGTTTGTTACTAATAAAAGTGTGTTTATGGTGAATTTTGAGGGAAATACATTATGCTGGACTACAGTGAAATTTGGGCATTCCAAATGTCACTCTTTATGGTACCAGTTTCAGAGAACGACCCATTCATTCATTTGTCGAACCATTTAATCCTACTGGGGCTGCTGTGGGAGGATGGAGCCTACCCTCGGCCAACTCTGGGCAAAGGCAGGGTACACCCTGAAGAACTCACCCATGCATCGCAGGGCCTAACACACAAACACGCACAACCATTCACACTCACATCCACAAAGGGGCAATTCAGAACAGCCAGTTAGCCTAATGTGCGTGTCTTTGGACTGCGGGAGGGAACCGGAGCACCCAGAGGAAACCCACGCAAGCACAGGGAGAACATACAAGCTCTGCACAAGCCCGAGACCTTCTTGTGCTCGCCACTATGCCAACCATTCATTCATTCATCTTCTTCCGCTGCTTCATTCAGCAGCCTAAGCACTGAGGTCCAGGTGTCCCTCTCCCCGGCCACCTCCTCCAGCTCTCCGGGGGGGACACCAAGGTGTTCCCGGACGAGCCGAGAGGCGTAGTCCCTCCAGCGTGCCTCGAGGACTATCCCAACCAGCCTCTGAATAGCAGGGAAATGTTGCTGGAAGTGTCGCAACTGTCCCCGGGCTCCTCTACCTGTTAAACCGGCCTCTCGGAATGGTTTGGGGTGTGGGAGGAGGGTAGTGGAGGGTGTGGGGGGGTATGCTCGCCCCCTTGTGGTTAAGGAAAGTCTTACAGCACAAGTGCAAACGTGTGAGATCCTATTGCATTGTCTCTAAACAGTGGTGTGCCTTCATACCGATGAGACCTCCTCCGCCTGCTCCTGATCTCGACTCCTGCTCCTGCAGTGCGGCTTGGTTCCTCTCGGCGCCTTGCACGAGCGAAATGTTATCCCCAGTGATTTAATTCGTTTTTTTAAACATTTCTTTTTCTTTTTATTCTTATTTCTTTAAACGGGGACGACTATGTCCCAGAAGAGGGAAGTGAACTCTTGCCCGGATGGGTACAGGGTCCTAAGCACTAGTGAACTACAGGAGCTTCTCCAGGATGAAACCAAGATGGATAAAATCGTGCGCCTGAGCGAGAAGGTGAGATGTTTCTCCTGTGGAATTACGACATGAATTCTGCCCTGGTGGCGCGCGCTTTCTCTCTTTCTCTCTTTCTCCCTTTCTCCCTTTCTCTCTCTCTCTCTTAATCTCTCTTTCTGTTTTCCCCCCTTCACCATGCATGCTTGTTTTTGCCCCTGCAGATGTTTGGCGGACAGATTCCTCGCGCTCTCCCGCAGCCGTCTCGTTTTCTCTGCGGCGTGGTTCGCATCGTTAATAAGCGCTCGCGCTGCTTTTCTCTCGAATGCAGTTCCACAAATGCCACACTGCCTCCAGCTCAACAGATAGAGCCCCAGATTCGCATCTCAGCTCTTATTGCGCAATGAATGAAGTTCCATTTGAATGCAAAGACTTTTTTTTTTTAATTATTATTATTATTTGATGGATTAAGTAAGTCCTCTCCAGTACTGCACATCTGAGGCTGAACTCTGCACACTGATTGGAGCAAAAGGATTTGCATGCATGCAACAAGGCTTGACACCTTCAGTCATGTCCTCCATCAGCATTAGTCTTAGTATTATATTAGTTTGGAACTGCAATGCTTGCATGTGACATCAGTTCTTATATTTATGAAATTTTCATACAACTACGGGTTGAGGATCAGTAATGTAACAACATAGTGGCAGAATGGTGGCACTGGGGATTGAACCCATGCCCTTTGGATAAGTAACCTAGCGCCGTAGCCACTGAGCCACCACTGCCAGTTGTTTGTATAAAGCTCATCTTGTTGTTTGTATAGCAGTAGTAATGATGCCTTGCTCAAGGGCCCAATACAAGCAGGATGGAGGGACTGGGGATTGAACCCACACCCTTTGGATCAGTAACCTAGAACGAATTTGTTGACTGAAGCACATCTTCCAATTTCAGTATTGCTTGTAAAGCAGTTTTAATGTTGTCTCGCTCAAGGGCCCAATACAAGCAGGATGGAGGGACTGGGGATTGAACCCACACCCTTTGGATCAGTAACCCAGCGCAAATTAGTTGGCTAAAGCACATCTTCCAATTTCAGTATTGCTTGTATAGCAGTTTTAATGATGCCTTGCTCAAGGGCCCGATACTGGCAGCATGGTGGGACAGGGGATTGAACCCACACCCTTCGGATCAGTAACCCAGAGTGAATTAGTTGACTTGAGCACATCCTCCAATTTCAGTGTTGCTTGTGTTGCAGTTGTAATAATGCCTCGCTCAAGGGCCCAATACAAACAGGATGGTGGGACTGGGGATTGAACCCACACCCTTCGGATCAGTTACCCAGAGCGAATTAGTTGACTAAGGCACTTCTTTCAATTTTAGTATTGCTTGTATAGTTATTGTAAGAATGCCTTGCTCAAGATCCCGATAGTGGCAGCATGGCGGGACCAGTCCGTTGCAGAGCCAACACACATACACATGCAGCCCATCAGACTCACACTCACTCACACCCAGGGGCAATACAGAACAGCCAGTTTGCCTAAGGGACTGTTAGAGGAAACCAGAGTACCCGGAGGAAAGCCACAAAAGTAGAGGTAGAACATGCAAACTACATACATAAACGCCCTTGCAGAGCCCAGGACTCGAACTCAGGACCTTCTTGCTGTGAGGTGGACCTGTTAACTTTGGACTGTTTGACCTCTGTGTAAAAACGAGGTACTTGCCAGTTATTATAATTTTTTTGATGCACTAGTGCATAGTAGTGTGCTGGGCTTTCTGATTAGCAGGCTTTGCCCGTTTGCGCAGCAGTACATCCGCACGTCTCGGTCTGCCTCGCAGCGCACTGAAAGGAGAGGCCACCCACTTCAGAAAGGCGTTTTTTTTTAATGATTAGGAATCATACTTCCGTGCTCCGCTGGTGTCCAACATGAAAAGGGTGCATCATTTCTGATCTGTAAAGAATCATGTAGCTGATATAATCAATGTCAGTGTAATTAAATTAGATTTTGTCTCTATTTTTTTCATCACAATTCATCTTGATGAAAATTTGGATAAACTGTCAAGGTACTCAACTGAGATTGGGTCACCATCAGCCAATCTTTCAGACCTTCAGCCACTTATAAATCCACGTCCCACAATGGCGGCGAATCGCTGTGGAAATGATAGCAATCCCGTTGGGTTGATTTTATTCGACTCAAGCAGTGACCCAACATCACTTCAGCCTGTCCATCACAAGCTACATACTTTCAGACATCTTGCTACTTGTTATGGAAAGTGGCGCAATGCTGGAGACTTGTATAACGAGTTGCAGAACCCAAAATAGATGCTTATCCACCTGCATTAGGGGCAAAGCCTGAGGCGCCGAAGACAAGCAAAACTAATTGTGAAAATGTACGAATGAAAGCTTAACAAGGAGCCCATCCTGCTCTGGGTGATACTGGATAGCAGGATTGTAAATCATTACTGTTCTCCAAGTATATACTATAAAGTCACATAGTACTAGATGCGTTGAACAGATGTTCAGTCTGAGCGCGTTGGAAATAGCTACAAAAGATATCATCAACTGGAGGAGAAAACGTGACCTGGGAACAAAACAAAACTGTTTACACAACAATTAGAATTCTTTTCTTTGGGCTGCGTTAACCATCATCCAAGGCACGGCTGCTTGGGTGGAACATAGTGGCAGGTGTCACCTTGGAAATGAGTCTTAGCCTTCCACCAAGACTGACCATTAGATCTCTGACTTGAGGAATCATATGTAGCTCCTGCTGATTTAAATCTCAATCATAGCACTACATGCATTTTAATAATAGCATAATAATAACAGAGCAGCTCCGAACCCACAGCAATGCTCTGTTGTGGCCATTCATTCTGCAGCACCGTTGATAGCCTATAATTCAAAACAAAGTGCATGCAGAGTTTTTTTTTTTTTTTTTTTTTTGGGCCGTCCCTACATGCTAAATCTTTTTGCAGCCATTAGCCAGAGGCATTATCTTTTAAAACGTTTCCTGTGTGTAAATGTGCCCCGTCCCTGACTGCAGCGCTGAAAGTTTATCACTGCTGACCAGCCAGGGGGCTGTGGAGGGTCACGTGACCTGGCTTTGGCGCTCGAGCCTCATTGTGGGAGAGTGATGCATGATGCGCGAGTCGAGTCGCGACGCCTAAATTCATTAGCGCGCAAAGGTCTCCAAGGGCAACCGCTCAGAGACGGCTGTAACGGCTCAGTGAGACCGACGAGGGACCCTCGCCTGAGTGGGTTTTGCTTTCACCGTGTACATTACCTGTCATTGTTGTCTTGAAACTCTATTCAAGTATGCGAAGCTCCTGTTGGTCGGCTTTTAGCAGCGGAGATGAATGAGAGCCTGTTTCTTTCCTCGTTACTCTGCAGTAAATAAAAGATGCACTTTATAATCTTCATCGAGTCCTGAAAAATGAACCCCAACAACCCCCTACCCCACCCCCCCCAAGCTGTTCTCTTCATAAAACCTTTGTTTACGACGTGGACTTAAAATTCCTACTTGGAATGGATTCAAGTTTGTGATGCACGTTGCCAACCAAGATGGATGCTGTTCCTGTTTTTCTCATTTCTTTTTTCTTCATGTGTCCGTCCATCTTTTCAAACAGTCCAGGACATTCTATGCTTCCAAGCCACACGTGGTACCATTCTTATTTCTGACTTGGATCAGCCCACACTTATGCCTTATGCCTACCACGTAACGCAAAAGTGTTTATATACAATCGCAATTACACTATTACTCATTTATTTCTCATCGATCCATTGTCTGGCTGTTGTGTTAGACCTTTTTATTTATTTTACTTTTCATTGTTATATGATACAGTGTCGTCAGTAGAGAGTAAAGCACTTGGTTATATGGGAAGTGGTGGTTCAGGCTTTGACCTGCTCATCATAGGGCTTACAGCGACTAAAAAAAGTTACATGAAATATTTATTTATAGACAACTAAGTAGCTTGTAGCTTGAACTGATGAGCAGGTTAGCAT
>JBCNYG010000005.1:24932306-24944865 GCA_039654305.1 Porochilus rendahli | reverse complement strand
CTATTGTAATTAGGTGTTCAGCTTGCTCTTTCTATCTCAATCTCTGTCTTTCTTACTTAGTCTCTGTCTCTCCCTTCCTATCTTATGTCTGTCTGGTCGGTCTGTTTACACTCCCAGCCTATGAATGATTCAAGGCCGTTGGACGCACTCATATTCCTCTTGGCTGCATTAATTCTCATTAAGGATAGAGTAGCCCTGGAGAGCTACCTCGGCAACAGCCCACCACAATCCTTAAACACCTCTCACCCGCCTTCCTTAAACACCCTCTCCATCTCCATTTGAGGAGGGAGTCTACATTCCAGCTCTCAGCCCAACAAAGCCAATATGAATTATTTGTTGACATTTTCCCAGGCCCCTCCCAGCCATTCTGCAGACGCAAATGGCGAAGGCTGATCCATTTTTGAAAGGTCCTTTGTTTGGACCACTACCTCCAGCGTTGTTCAAAGAACAACAGGCCAAAGATTTGCAGGCTTTACAAAGATCTTGACTGTGCAGGACTTGTTCGTTAGCATACAGGAATAGTGAGTTATTGTGCACTAGTCCGTATCACCATCACCATCTTCGTAGCTCAAGACGTGCTATTCTATCAACACAGCCTTCCTCTGTTCCTCTCTCTCCCCCTCGGAGCAGCTGGCCAGTGATGGAAGAAGGGTGGAATGTTCACCTTCCTGTCACCATGTTGCACACGCGAAGGCGCTTCTCCAGCTGCAGCCTGGGGCAGGATGGGTGGGAGATAGATCCTTCCTCCAACTCTGAACATCTGATTCTCATTCTGCCACAGCTACAGGAAAAGCATGACAGAACCACAGACACAGGGTGAAAACGACTAGATTACCCCTGCATGACTAAGGGAAAAGTCAGAGCTTTGCACAATAAGGCTCAGACATCAAAGCTCTCAAGAGGACATAACAGCCCTGAAGACTAGTTCACTTTCGGGCTCAGAGATTACCTGACTGTTCAGTGTCTTTCCTTTCCGGTCTTGTACATTCACTCGCCCGCTGACGCCTTCACATGGCATGCAAGTAAGCTTCCGCAACAATCTTCAACAAACATTGTGCTCCTGCTACACCACATGTTTCCAATAGCACATTCTTGGCCTGTCCTCAGGAGAGTGACAGCATTAAACTATTTCTTCTGCTTGAACAGCAAAGGTAGTCGTCATAGTTGTGTAACATGACATAGCAGCCTGGCCTGCTGCTGTGGGTCATGGAGGAAATCTGTTTTTGACAATTTTAGACAAGACAGCTTGTAGAAAGACTGGTCTGTGTACTTATCTGGAGAATAACATTTTGTCGAAACAGGTGGTAGGTTAGGGTGGAGGGAAGGAGGGTTGGACAAGGTGCAGCACGGCTCATCCCTAGAAGGTTCTGGGTTTGAGTCCTGGACTCGCGTGTTTCTGAGTGGAGTTTCTATGTCCCAGAACCCCCCCACAACCCCCCCCCCCCCTTTCCCGTGCTTGAGTAGGTTTCCTTCGGGTGCTTTAGTTTTCTTCCACTGTCCAAAGACACGCACATTAGGCTAACTGGCTGTTTCAAATTGCCCCTAGGTATGAATGTGAGTGTGAATGGTTGAGTGTTTTGACCATGGTCTGTCGAGCTGTTTGGGGTGTACCCTGTCTTTGACCAGCGTTGGATGAGACCTTAGTAGGTCTCCGTGACCTTAGTAGGATTAAGCAGTTCGGCAAATGAGCGAGTGAGTGAATGTGATGGAATTTACAGCAAAAGTAAGGATGATAGTCGCATCAATAACCAATCATATGTTCTTAATTGGGGCAGTGGTGGCCCGGTGTTAGGGTGCTGGATTACTGAGGTCAGGGGTTCAAGCCCCACTATCAACGGGATGTCACTGCTATCTCCCAGTGCAGCTAACTGGGTTATCAAAGGTCGTCTGTGTCTCTCACTGTCTGTGGTGAGAGGAGTGTAAAAGAAGCATTGCTGATTTTTGTCAAGAGTAGGCTGCATAGCCGTCAGCGTGTTTTTGCCCTTCGATGGCCTGGCGAGCTCTCCAGGGTGCACTCTGCCCTTGCCCAGAGTCAGCTGAGATGGGAGGCAGCCTCCCCGTGACCCTAAATAGAATTAAGTGGTTCTGGAAATAAATTAATGTTCTTAATTGACCATGTCGTATACACAGAAGTTTTCTTCATTTGTTCGTTTTGCAAACTGCTAATCCTGCTAGGGTTGTGGGGACTTCGGATCCTATCTCAGCTGAATCTGGTCGAAAGCAGGGTACACCCTGAACGGCTTGCCAATCCATAACAGGATCACCACACATATTCACACCTAGGGGCAACTTGGAACAGCCAGTTAGTCTAATGTGCGTATCCTTGAACTGTGGGAGGCAACCTGAGTACCTGGAGGAAACCCACGCAAGTAAAGGGAGAACATGCAAACTCCACACCAAATAACCCCTGGGACTCGAACCTAGGACCTTCTTGCTGTGAGGTGGATGAGCTAACTACTACTCCACCTTGCTGCCCAACTTTCGCCATTCTATTTCTTGCACGCTCAAATAAAGTTTCATGAAGCCTAATTAATGTTCTTCAGTCTCACTTAAATAATGAAATAATTTCCAATTAAAGCTGAAATAGGCCACAAAAGTCAAAACTTTAGGCACTCTTTGCATGGGAAACAAGGCACTATGGTACTCACACTTCTGCTTTGCAGTATTTTTTTCACCTAGTACGGAAGTTATCCATGCCCTAATCCCCCTTTCCGTCTTCTAATCCTTGCAATATATCTTACAACAGAATCGGTTCTGTACATGGTGTCTACAGTCGCTATGCTGCACTTGGAATAAATATCGTCTTCACACTGACTCTGTGCTCATACACTTGCATGCACATTTGTTAATCAAGTTGTATTTTTGATGGTTCATTTGATATTTTAACAACTACAGCTCTCTCACACAATCCAGATGTAAATAAAGCACAAATCTGAATTTTTAAGAAGGTAAAAGTCAGGCTTTGTCTTTTTTAGGAGAATATCTCAGTGTGCACAATTATTAGGCAAATATCGGTGTGCAGAATTTTTAGGCAAATAAATTAAAAAATGAATATTTTCCATCTCACGTGTTTATTTTAGTCTGTTAAAATGAAAATAATGAACAAACAACTGAAAATTTACAAATAAATATCTCTAACATTTCCACTATCATATAATCTGTGAAAAATACGGCCGCCTTCTTTTCAATAATCTATGAATCTATGATTTTCTATAATCATATATCTATGTCACAAATTGGCATGAATTGGCGCCTGTCAATTTCTTTATCTATCTCTGAGCACTGAACACCTCGTACTTCTGGGTCCTCCAGGTAGGTTACGGTTCTGGAATATGCAGCACTGGAGGATGGCGGGTTCCTCGTAGCTTCACACTTAATTTTTCGTAAATCTCTGGAAGTTAATTTGAATCTTTTTTTCTCTCAACACTGTCTTTTGACCCTGTTGACCTTTTGCAAGAAAACATTAGATGGCTATATTATCAGTATCAGAATACTTTATTGATCGCGGAGAAAACTGTGTGCACAGTTTATTTATTTTTTTTGTTTTGTTTTGTTTTTTTTCCCAATTTTGACTTTTCAGAGTCAGTCAAAATTCATTTTTGGCCCATTTTGCCTGAAAAAACACTCTGCCTAATAATTATGCACACCTTGATATAGGGTGTTAACCTTCTTAGGCCACGCCCTTCCTCATCACATCCTCATCTGCTCAAATCCAATAAGCAGTCCAGTTTATACAGCTTGAAGTTGGGAAATATGCATAAAAAGGATGATATGGTTAAAATACTCACTTCCCTAATAATTGTGCACACAGTGTAGATATGAAACATTAGAATGTTTTATAAAAAAAATAATAATAATAATAACAATAATAATAAAGCCTTAATATACACTTCCTTGTCATTTGATAGCTAGTGATCTGTGTGGGGATTCATTCCAACAAGAAGAATGGAAATTAAAAGGGAGATTATAACAGTGCCTAAAGTCAAAATACAATCTGTCAGATTATATTGTTCATCTGAGTTCAAATGAACGTTAGCATAGTTATGGTGTTACCATTAATGTCAGTCTTGTTTGGCTTGACATATATTATAAAAAGTTTAGGCAAAACCAGTGGCATGAAAGCCTTTACTAAAATCTTATACGTGTAGTGCAAAGCTAAATGTCTGGTCTCTTAATGGCACAAACTCAGTCACAGTAACATCCGTGCTTGAGTTACTGTAAAACACAATGGGGGTGTATTGTTGTATATAAATAGGAATTCATTATAATAATTATAATTATTGAAATAATGCCTGCGTAGTGATAGATATAGAATAAATAGTAAATATTAAGCAATATAACAATAAATGCGTGTTCTGTAGTGCATGGACTTTTCCACTTTTTTACGTAACTGCTAAGTTACTGCGCACTTGCAAAATTGTTCACACGATCTTGTTATTGTAAACGGACTAAGAACCAAAACAAGATCTATAACATGTGACTAAGCCTATGAGCTGGGGTTGTTTAGCCAGAAACCTTCTATTCAGCCATAATCATCGTTATTACAGCTAACAGTGTTTACATTCAGTTAATATATTCGCACACTTTAAATACGAACTATAACATTATGTCAGCTTTTATTACTTGTATCAACTGTATGACAAGATTTTTTAGCTCCTATAACTGTTAGTCGCAAATTGGTGACAAAACCAACCCTAACGCTTTTTGTGAGATAGTGCTGTAGTTCTCACTGGTGGGAGAGTTTATATTTAACAGGATTTGAGTTCCCCCTTATTGCCTCTCAGTATTTTAAATAATACGGGGTGGATATCAAACTTGGATTACGGCTACTGCGCTACCCCACGCCTTGGCTTAGGCTCTCAGCAGGAGAACGAGGCCTCTCTCAGACGTTTGAAATTCATCTCCTGAAAATCTACCCAACTGCACAAGTCCCCAGAATGATACACTTTTTATTATTTTCTCCCTGATAGCACTGTGTGAGGGTTCACACGAGTTCAAGCACATGGAATGTGAAAAGAAAATTTGAGACAAAGAAAAAAGAAGAGCGTGAAAATGTAAAATTTAATAGTTTAGCAACAAAATCCTCTT
The DNA here is from genome assembly GCA_039654305.1 of Porochilus rendahli. Taxonomy (NCBI): domain Eukaryota; kingdom Metazoa; phylum Chordata; class Actinopteri; order Siluriformes; family Plotosidae; genus Porochilus; species Porochilus rendahli. The sequence goes on along the minus strand of JBCNYG010000005.1, from coordinate 24,939,777 downwards.
GTTGCTTATGCTTATGCTAGGCTTTGTTTAAAAGACACTTTCTTCTAATAATCAAAGTAAATATACCATCACTGTGTGACGCGTAACATAGTAGGCATGGACATATTTAGCAACATTAGCTAAGATACCCATCCGTTCACCTTGGCCGTTAAGCCGGATCCACACAGGAAGCGACGAGAAACCGTGCAAAGTCCATGCGAAAGTCGGTCCATGCAAAGCCGCCGATTGCTTGTGATGTGAAGTGATGTGAAGTGGGTGGGTAGGGAGTTCAACTGAGCTGAACTTTCACTCAAGCGATTACCAACCAAAGCTTAAAAGATACCACTGATTGATGGATGCCACCAAAAGCCTTTTCCTATTCATCAACATAGACCATGTAAAATAGGCGGTTTTGTGTGCAGTTCGTGTGTATTTCATTCATCGCTTCCACTATCAAGCTAGCTATGATTAAGGTGTTATATTGTGTAAATCTGCACTTAAAGCTGTTACCAAGCTAGCTAAAACTAAGCTAATACATTGTGTAAACTAGTTCCCAAAATCCCTACCAACTTTTTAAACTATTTTCTGGGGCAACACTATCAAACTAGCTAACTAGTTCCAAAGATTCCTAAAAACTTAGCCCAAATTATGCAAGGTAACTTTTTCCGTAGGTCACTATCAAGCTAGCAAACATTAAGCTAATATTTTGTGTAAACCAATTACAAAGGTTCCTACCAACTAAGCTAAAATGAGGTTGCACGGTTACAGCGCTATATTTCGACAGCCTATTGGTCTGACATCCCTAACCCTAACTCAACCGACCTCAGTAACCCAACTGATTGAAGCAAGGTGCCCATATTATATGAGTAGAGCTGTCGGACCAGTGGGTTGTCAGAGCACACAGTCGTCCCCACCACTATCAAGCTAGCTAACATGAGTGAACTGAAAGTAAAACACTGTAAGGTTCATAAATGTATTACGTGAAAAATGAACTATATGTAAGTTCCCAGGCTGTCAGTGTGAGTGAGATTGGGCTACATGATTGCTAGATGGATAACGTGATAACATTCTTATTTATGACTGTAAATGGTGATGTTTTTTTTTTTTTTACACAGGCACTGTCGTAAGAAGTGTGTCTCCTCAAGTAGCTTTATTTTCCCAAGGCTTTTTTCTGTCTCCGTCTTTAGCTTTCATGTGCTTATGTGTGTGGGTGAGAGGAAGCGCTTACGAAACGGACCCCAAACAGCCGCTGTATAAGAGCCTTCATGATCATTGCCTCGTCTCGGTCTGCTCCTGTAATGCTCTCATGAGGCTGAGCTGGAGAAATTGCTCGGCTGCAGATGTCGGCTCAATGCCTTCATCAGGAAGCAAGCGAAAGCAAGAGGGTGAGCAAAGAGTTTGTGCCAATCAAGCTCATTTTCACGTCCAAACTGGTGCCTGAAGTCATTCTCCCCTCCGCCTCTTTACTGAGCAAACCAGTTGGCGGTATTTATCTTCAAAAACCACAAGAGGACACCCACTGCTCTGGAATTTTGACAGGAAGTGTGTATATTTATGTCGGCTCGAGTGTGTGTCCATGCAGATGTGTGCAGGAAAATAAGAGAAAGGGAGTAATTTTCCAGTGTATAGAAGCTTAAAATCAGAACCTTTGCTTTACGGAACATCTGCATCAATACTGTCCATTATTAACGGCGGAGACACTGGACTGATTTCAGATTTTACCTCCAGCCAAGAAGGAGCTACAGCTGATTTCACTTGTTCAAATCTCGGCGATCAGGTGCGGCCTGGTGCGTTTAGCTGACATGAAAGCCTGCGGTCAGATTAAATCAGACTCCACTGCTGTGAAGTATTCAGATTGGTCTTTCTTTTAAGCTATGCATCTAATCCAAAAAAAAAAAAAAAAGCGCATTCTGGAATGTTTAAACAAGACCTAACCACCGGGAGCATAAGATATGAAAATACTGTAAATTTTGCGGTTAGTATGGAGAAAATAGTAGGACCAAGAGTATGAAATCTCAGAAAAAGATGCTTTCAGAGAGAAGACTATTAGAGAAGAATCACCAGGGAAAAATCCTTCACAGTGGTTTTCACCAGTGGTTTCTTTCCCCCTTCCTCTCAGGCTCCTATTGAAAGTTTTGTTTGCACACCATAAGAACCATTTATTTGCTAGGAAGCTCGAAAGCTATAATTTAGTTCTCCAGAAACCTCTTATGCCTCAAGATCCCCCAATAATCTCATTAGTCTCAATTGTTCCATAGCATTCAAGCAATCCTGTTACTGTTTAAAAAAAAAAACAAAAATACATTTGTTAGATTGGGGTGATCAGAGGGTCCTTTTGACACCATTGTGACATCCTTTTGTGCAACCACGGTCTCGGGTCCTTGGTTCCCACAGGCCTCTAAGTTTTATTGGCTATAAAGTACCCAACCCCGTCACACCCTCCATCCATTTGATGTTGCCCCAGTGGGCAAGTTTTGTAGAATGTAGGTCACCTACAGCTGCTCCCCAAGTGAAAATCTCGCTCTGCCTGTCACCTTCCATTACAACTAGCAACATCTGGCTAGCCGGGTCACGCAAGTGCCAAGTCATTCATACTCCCTTTACGGCTGCATGCTTCACCAGGCTGGGCCGTGAAAAGTGGAAAGCGCTCTAAAGGGATCCAGGAAATAACACTGAAAGCTTGTTCTAGACTGTGCAATTCCTCCAGTCTTTTAAGGTTATGACTTGTCACCCTGTCCGAGCTCACTTTCTTAGTCATGCCCATTGCGCTCTCTGGCATAAAGGTCATAACAAAGTCTGTCCACTGATCTGTGTTGCTAGCCGGCTTCTCGAGCGTCAACCAGGAATGATTCCACTCATTGGTAATACTCGTCAATATATTGTTGCGCCAGAAGGTATGCGGAATCCTTTGTAAGCTCTTTGTGTGAAAGGTTGACAGGTCAGTAGCATCATATTTTATCATGTGCCAACACTCAGGTCCGTACAAGAGGGCGGACAGCACAAAGCTATTGTACGAGATGATCCCAGTAAAATCTTGGCAGAATTTCCTCAGATAATACGATGAAGTTCCTCTTGACTTGTGACAAAAGGAAGTTCTTATGTCATCGATCAGCGAAACGTTCTTCAGTGTTATTCAATAAGGACGATTTCCTGTCCGGTATTGCCATTGCTTTAATCATATCTGTAGCTGTCTCTCAAGTTTGACAGCGTCCTACGTTTTTCCCGACACTACAAGAGCTTTGTCACCAATCGCCGATGGTGACCACCAAACTCACAGCCCATGTCATGTAGCCACACATTTCCTTCAAATGATCAGATTCTAGATCTCTATGCCATAACCAAGCACTTCTGATTCAGACTCAAATTTCCAACATTCTAACATTATAAAACACTCCACCACATAACCGTTTACAGGATTATTACCCAAGCTTGCAGTCACCCGATCAAGAAGCTCGAAACCCATATCTCCAATAACACCCTTTCATCAGTCAGACTAGATTCTCATTCATTCTGCATGAAGTCTTGCTCTCGTGATGAGTCCAAGCTTTTGGTTCAATGATTGTTCAGATTTTTGTTCATTCATTCATTCATTCATTTTCTAAACCGCTTAATTCTAATCCTAGGGTCGCAGGGAGGCTGGCGCCCATCTTAGCCGACTCTGGGCGAGGGCAGAGTACACCCTGGACAGCTCGCCAGGCCATCTCAGGGCAGAAACATGCTGACGGCTATGCAGCCTACTCTTGACGAAAATCAGCAATGGTTCTTTATGGTAAAAGCAATGGTAAAAGAACCATTGGTTCTTTTAATGGCCTGCCTTTAACAACCCAGTTAGCTACACTGGGGGGACAGCAGTGAGAACCCGTTGATACTGGGGCTTGAACCCCCGACCTTGGGATCAGTAATCCAGCACCTTAACCACCAGGCCACCACTGCTCTTCAGTTGGTCTTCTGTCCCAAATTAGAATTTGAAATAGATTTGGCCCAGTGATGGTTTGGTAAGCAGTTCGGGGTAAACCCCACCTTAACTGTCGATCGGCCTGGCGCTTCACCATGGCCAAAGAAAATTGTAGAGCCACTCGTGTTCTATTCCAGGTCAGATGACAACAATGACCACAAACAGAACATGCAGAGACAAATTTGCAAACGTCTTCCCCCATGGCAGGGTACCAGAACCGCCTGATGAAGGCTTAAGTGTGTCTAGCTCCAGGCTGGCAGGAGAGGCCCCACTACAGGACCTAAAAACAGACAGACACAGTCACAAAAAATGGTTAACAGGACATTGACTAGGAGCAGTTTTATCAGATTTGGCAGACTGAACCAGAGACTCCATGTCCCACAGAACTGTCCCCACATTGCTGTGATTGGGGAAGATTTTTTCACTGAGAAATATCAGAACTAATCCCCACATCTGAGGCATCCACTTCCACAATTAACTGACAATCAGGATCAGGTTGTGTCAGAATCAGAGCTAATGTTCAATATCTGTTAAATTCTTGAAAGGCTGTCTCTGCAGCTGGGGACCAGATAAACTGATTTATTGAAATTGAAGTAGCGGTAGAGGCCATGAGAGTTGCAGCCAGAATACTATAATTTCAAATAAAACATTGAAGGCAAAACCTAAAAAAACATTGTAGCTCACAGCAAGTTATAGGCTAAGATGAGTTAATAACTGCTTTAAATTTGTTGGTCCATCTCTATTGCACTGATGGAGATGACATACCCCAGGAAGGAGACAGAGCTGTGGTGGAACTCACACCTCTCAGCCTTTACAAAAAGTTGATTCTCTAATAGATGTTGGAGGACATGGTAGACATGGTGGATGTTCATGATGTTCAGTGAGAGAAAATTTAAATTTCATCCAAATCGACAAAAACAAATTTCATGTATTCAGTAAACAAAGTCCATGTATTCAGGACTGCTGATAGGTCAGGACATTTTCCTGGGGGGTCTATTAGTTGGGTAGTACATAAGCTTGGTGGAGACAGGAGGACAAACAGAGTGGACTCCAGCCCAAAATCTTGTTCTTGATCCAGTCACTATGGGATATGTTTCTTGAACCAGGATTTCCTTAGAACAACTTGAGCATGTGGTGACTCAATGATGTTGAACCTTATTTTTTCAAGATGGTTGCCTGAAACAAGAAGGGACACAGAAGGGGTCACATGGGTTATATTGCTAAGCTTTTAAACAACTAAGGAGTTGGCCAGAAGAGGTAGATTTAATGGGTGATGAAACAGTTTCCATCAAGTGGCAAATGACGCATCAGTAAAAAGCTCATCTGACCCAGAGTCGATGAGAGCTGTGCACTGATGCTGCCTACCTCCCCAGTCTATAGTAAGAGGGAACAGCAATGTCTGAAGCGAAATGCTGGGCTAAAGTAGACAGACTAGTGTTGCAGGCAACGAGACACTGCTGAGCACAATAATGAGGATGTGGAAAACCAAAGGGAACAATAAACACAAAAACACGTTACCAGAAAACAAAAGACTAACTAGCTGAAGTACTAACACTTTTATCTCCATCACTTATCAAAAATAATTATCATTTACCAATAATGCTTTTATTAACTAACAATTGTTTAAACTGAATATATTTGAAATTTGTACTTTTTTAAATATATTTAAGAAGAAATCCTGAGTTGTGTAAATAAATGATTTTCTTTCTCAGATCTGTAGTGACCTCCTTGGATTTTCCCTGCATGTTGTTCTGTACTGTATGTTGGTCTTTTCAATCAGTTGAGCCACCTTCCTATTCAAAATGTCTTTTGAAATTCTTTTGACCAACAGTCCAGAATAGAAATCAAATCTTCATCATAGAAAACATTCACCAAATTGTTGCATATAGAACATAGAATTAAACATGCATCTGTAATTGCTTGGAATTTCCTAAACAGTGCCATGAAAAAATAGCCATTACAAATTTCCTTTTTTTTTTTTTTCAGTTTTTTTTCCCCAAAAAACTATGCTTTAATACAAAGATCTATTCATCCACTTATCCTTTGAGTAAAGGCAAGGTAGACCTACTGAACAGCTTGCAATTGCAGAGCCAACACTGCAACCATTTACATCTAAGGGTAAATGGAACAGCCAATTAGTTGAATGTGCATGTCTTTGGACTGGTCGAGGAAACCAGAGTACTGGTAGAAAAAGCATTGGGGAGCATGCAAACTAAAAGCATACAGAAACCCCCCACAGAGCCTGGCACACAAACCCAGGACCTTCTTACTGTGAAGTGTACATGCCAACCACTACATCACCATGCTGCCCTAATCAAAAAATCTGTTTCTGGGTATTCAATTGTGTAAGTAATCCTAAATTGCATATAAATAAAATTTATAATTGTTTGATCTGTAATTGGCTCCAGCCTCCCTGTGATCTCAGTGGGACTGCTGATTGCTGTGAGGCAGTCAGGCTAACCACTACACCACATGCTGCCTGCGCGTTAATAGAGGGAATCAGATTGTGGGTATATACTTTTTCCTGCTACTATATATTAAAATACAAATATTTAGCTTGTGTGCACCTTTAAGAGCTCGAGGATACAAACAAAAATAAATAAATATTAATAATCAGCAACCACAAGAAAATGGCAAGACACCACAGAAACCATTAAATGGATCAATATTTGATTATTTTTTAACATGATCAGTTAAAACCCTATAAACTTAATTACTAGCTGCTTGCATCTGTAATCTCATTTTTTCAGTCACTACCTAAATCTCATAACCATAGGTTAGGACTGGAATATAGATGGACCAGTAAATTGAAAGCGTTGCCTTTCGGCTCAGCTCCTTCTTCACTATAACGGACTGGTGTAGTACCCTCATTACTGCTGACACAACACCGATTCATCTGTTCATTATATTACATTTTAATAATTACACCTCTGTATATATCTTTTTTTTATATGAGGTCAGTATGAAGTGTGCTCTTGTAGCTTTGTCATAGATGTTTTTCACCAGCATGCAGATTTATTTTCAGAGACAGATGAACGGTTGCTGTTGTAGTTTGAATTGCCATGACATGTACTTATGCAAATCTGTAACCACAGGTGTTACTGCATTTACAGCTTCTGTTATATGTTGCCACTTTTCATTTTAGCATGTTCTTTAATTTAACTGTTCACACCCCTTAAAATGATCCCTTTTCCTCTTTGCAACTCTGACAGGAGAGCTTGAATTTTGGGGCTTGTGAACTTTTTTTATCAAGATTGATAACATTCTTCTAAATTAAATTTCCTGTCAGACACCGTGGGTGTGAATTATGTAATTCTACAGTTCTCACACTTATAGACAGGCACAGTCTGAGTGGTTTATGAGTACTAGGGTTTTGTTTGTTTGTTTGTTTTTTGGCATGACTGTCATGCCAAATGTATGTATGATGCTCATACCAAAAAAAAAAGTAGATTGTTTATGAAAGAGGGTTAACTGCCAGTGAAATGGCCAAGATCCTAAAGTGTCATTTAAGAAGTACATATAACAATCTAGAGTATA
>JBCNYG010000005.1:24877089-24888327 GCA_039654305.1 Porochilus rendahli | reverse complement strand
GCATTTATTATTATATATAGCTTTATTGATCCCGGAGGAAATTGTGTGCACACAGTTGCTCCATACCAAGTAAAGAATAAGAATAAGACAAAGATCGAAGTCCCAAAGATAAAGATAAAAGTCAAGTGCAACATGTAAGTGTGTAACAGTGGATGTTGTTGCTATATGGAGGAGTTGTACGGTTTAATGGCCGCAGGTAGGAATGATTTCCTGTCTTTCAGCGGAGCATTTAGGTGGTATCAGTCTCTCACTGAACGCGCTCCTGTGACTGATCAGCAGGTTGTGAAGCGGGTGGGAGGTACTGTTCATTGTTATCTTTATTTTGGACAACATTAGCCTTTCTGACACTGTCCACCTCACAGAAAAAAGGTCCTGGGCTCGATTCCCAGGGCTTGGCAAAGGTTTGCATGTTCTCGCCGTGCTTGTGTGGGTTTTTTCCTGGACCTCCAGTTTCCTCCTACAGTCCCAAGACATGCACATTAAGCTAAATGGCTGTTCCAAATTGCCCCTAGCTGTGAGTGGCCCCAGAGTTGGCTCCAGCCTCCCCGCGTCCCTAATAGTAGGATTAAGCGGCTCACAATATGAGTGAGTATATATAGCCCGCTGAGTGTCCACCCTCAACAACTTGGCAGACCATCGCAGGGCAACACGACCATTCACATACACACAATCAGACCTAGGGGCGATTGTGAACAGCAAATTAGCCCAACGTGCACTATGGGAGGAAACCGAAGTACTCTGAGGAAACCCATGCAAGTACAGTTAGAACATGCAAACTCCACACAGAAACGCCCGAGCCCGGGACCTTCTTGCTGTGAGGCGAACGCGCTAACCACTACGCCACCGTACCGACTTCTAACAACAGCTGCTGAACTCAGTAAATGTGTAAAAGTAATAAGGATAAATTTATGTGCCAAGCTGTTATACATGTATATAAATACCTTTCTGTGTCTTTATGATAATTTACAGTGACACCCAAACATATAGTAAGAGATACAAAGGTATTTAGTGCATTACCCCAGCATTATTTTAACCTCTGGGAGCGCCGAAGGGGGAATGTTGGCATGTTTCCTTGTACTGAACAAAACATCTTTACTCAAAAATCCTTTACTGTTATTGAGTCATTTATAAATGTTTAATGTACGACTGTCATAGAAGGGGTTCATTCGTTCTTCAGAAGGAATTAGCTCTGACGTTGTATAGTCCAGGTCACATATGGGACTGCTTTTCTCCGTTCCATCTCAGGGAAGAATTTATGGTTATGTTTTACCGGCAGTAGTGTGGCTCTGATGGTGCATGGAAACCACAAGAGCTTGGTGAAACCAAGAATTTTGAAGGGTTATGTTCAGAGTTTGGCACGGACGTGATGATTATACCTTTTTTTGTGACCGTATTTGGATGAAAGTGAATGAAATAAAAACCCTTATTTTTTTTTTAAGTCATTAGAACGGGAGAAGGATCCTGAATGTTATGGCTCCAGTTTTAAAATGTTGTATAAAACCTTGACATAAGAACAGCTTTGGTAACTTTTTCCTTCGTCTGTTTAATGATCGGAGTTTTGAATTTATGTTTCATACTCAAATACATTTAAGCAGAGGTCTTTAGATCTATTATATAGTATAATGTTTTTCCCCTCAGTACAGCTTTAACTTATTTTTAACCAGTCGGCGGAAAGAATGTAAGCATCAAGACTCACTGGGGAAGGCAGCACGGTTAGAGGTCAGCACTTCCACCTCACAGCAAGAAGGTCCTAAGTTTGAGTCCTGGGCTCAGGCGGTTCTGTGTGGAGTTTGCATGTTCTCCCTGTGTTTATGTGGGTTTCCTCTGGGTACTCTGGTTTCCTCCCACAGTCCAAAGACATGCACATTAAGTTAATTGGCCGCTCCAAATTTCCCCTAGGTGTATGTGAATGTGAATAGTGTGTGTATAACCCTGCAATGGTCTGGCGAGCTGTTCAGGGTGTACCCTGCCTTCGCTCAGTGTTGGATGCGATATGCTCCAGCCTCCCCGCGACCCTAATAGAGGAAAAAGCTGTTCAGTAAATGAGTGAGAATAGACTCTCATCACTCACTTATTTTCCAAACCGCGTCACTGGGGCACTGGTGCCTGTCTCAGTCGACACTGGGTGAAGGAGGGGTACACCCTGGACCATCGTAGGGCAACACACACACACACAACCATTCACACCCACACTTACACCTAGGGACAATTTGGAACAGCCAATTAGGTTAATGTGCATGTCTTCGGACTATGAGAGGAAACCGGAGTACCCTGAGGAAACCCATGCACGTGAGAACATGCAAACTCCACATACAAACGCCCTCGCAAAGCTCGGAAATCAAACCCTGGACCTCCTCGCCACGCCACCACACCCAAGTGCCGTCCATGAACAAAATTAAATATTTTCATGTAGCCATGATGCTAGTTAGGGGTTCAGTGGAGTCTACTTCATGTCTAATGACACTTCATAGAAAATATGTAACAGATTTGTAACCCAAATGGTATTCATCATGTAAGTAAACACAATGCATGGATATAGCGGTCGATGTTGACTCAACAGATACTTTCTGGAAACAGCTAAATCATGTCTGTCCCCTTGAGACCATGGGATAAGCAAAAAACAAATTCCTTGAAGTCTATTGAAAACAATATGTCTCAGGCCTTGATAAAGGAATGCAGAGTCTGTATTTTATTAAGGCTGTGTTATAAACTTATCATCAGAAGAACCTCGTTATTAAATCAGTGTGTTATACAGTGCAGGAGGTTTCAGATCTCCAGTTAGTAGTGATACTCACTGTGACTTCTTTTTCTTTTTGAAAGTGGTACTGTAGAATATTAAACCGGTGAAATTATTATCTTCTGCTTATGTCTGCTATCAATTTTTCCATGTTTTGTTTCCGTACAGCCATTGCTCGTTAATGTATTTGTAACTGTCATGTGGGTTTCACATTTTCCTCCTATTGGTGTGTTTTTATTTCAAACGTTTCGGTGGCCACACCCTGAAGCATTAATAAAAATTAAAGTTAGTACAGGCCCTGCAATGGCCTGGTGAGCTGTCCAGGGTGTACCCCGCCCTCGCCCAGAGTCGGCTGAGATGGGCGCCAGCCTCCCAGCGTCCCTAATTAGGAATAAGCGGTTCAGAAAAAAAAATTAATGAATGAAACCTGTGCCCTCTAGAGTGTTAACAGGTAATCAGTTCATATGATGTTATGACGTACCATAGGAATTCAACATTATCATAAAATAAATCAATAAAGAACCAGCATTGCCAAAGTGTTAAGGAGTGTCCATGGCAGAAGTGGCAAAAGCGGACAGCTTGTGTAAAATCTCCTACACTTCGATGGGAATACAGTAAAAAATAATAATAATAATAAAAAATAAATAAATAATAACTAGAAAAGCACTCAGAGAGCACAGACGTCAGCCAAGGCCATTCAGTGCCTCCCTATTGTATTGTACGAAATGCAGCATTTTTATGAATGCAACATTTGCTTATTATTTGAGCCCTACAATACAAACATGCAGCCATTTATATGATTGCGTTGTGTATATGGTCTGCCTTGAACAAGAGGCCTTGTACTCAGAGAGGGAAATATTATTAATTGGCAATAATCTGGATCACTGCCAAAATTTTATTAATTGTTCCTGGTATCATTTCTAACTCATCCTGAAAATTTCATCAAAGTTCGTTTAAAAATTTTCTGAGTAATGTTGCTAAAACCACTGCTGGTGAAAACACAACCTCCTTGGTGGAGGTAATAATAATAATTACATGAAGAATAACTAAAAATGCGTTCAGGACGGTCGACGGCACACTTGATAAGCATGTTGATAGACATATCTCGTATAAATACCACAATCCTGTGCCAAATTTTACATATCTGACTTTTTACATGACCACATGCATATATCATATTGCCCCTTTGACCTTGAAATTAGGTCCAGGCACCCAGTTTCAATAGGTTTGAAGACCTTAACACTATAAAGTATAACAGGTATGAATTGGAAACCACCAGGGCTATTCAATTCATTTGGAATAAGGGCTGGGTCAGGAAAACAATACGAAATGAGTGGAGGAAAGCGGATACCTCAAAAGGTGTTTGGTCCACTATAACAGGTTGTGACACAGTGAGGCGGGGCAAATGAATTTGGATTTTTTTAGTTGAGAGTAGTAAAACCAATTTAAATAAAGTATTAATACAAAGAACAAAGGTGTTGTCAAGATACTGGGCAGTGGAAACAATAGAAATGATCAAGACATGTATGCCCAAAACATTTCTACATTCAAATGAAAAAGCAAGATGAGCCTTACCACAGACATTTAGAATTTACAAACAGACAACATCCACTTGCCAACAACTGTACCAACAAAAACAACAGGAGTGTAGTATAGTATATTATCCTATAAAAATATATGAGTGAATAGTAATAGTATTATTAATAATAATGAATAATAATAATAACAATATAAAGAAGACTGCGATGGCCTGGCGAGCTGTCCAAGGTGTACCCCGCCCTCGCCCAGAGTCGGCTGAGATGGGCGCCAGCCTCCCCGCGACCCTAATTAGGTATAAGCGTTTCAGAAAATGAATGAATGAATGAATGTTATATACGGTGGTGGTTCGTCCATATGAGGCTTGGGGCAATACTCACTCTCACTAATATTCCGAACCGAATAATGCTATTAGGGTTGCGGCGAAGCTGAGCCCGTTTCAGCCAAAACTAGACGAAGGCCGGGTACATCCTGAATAGCTTGCCAGATCATCAAAGGGGCCAAGGGCACCACCCTTCCTCCAAATACCTAAAAAGCAAACTCTACTTAGACAAATAATTGCGAAATAAACCGTTCGCCGTCAAGTGATCTGAGGCTGCGATCACATGATCTAATGTTTGGCATCAGAATCCAAACAAGACGCAGCAATCTGCACCCCAGACACTCCCACTTGTATTGGCAGCCAACTAGTATTTTCTCTCTCTCTCTCCCCCCCCTTTTTTTTCTTTTTAGCTCTAATGTGATTGGACCATTCTTAAGGCTGAATTTCCAGTTCACAGCTCGTCCAGCAGCATTTACAGATTTCTTCTTTTCATTTTCTTTCTGGATGCCAATTTTTATTTCCGTGTTTTTACTGTAGGCTTTGTTTACGTACAAGTTAAAGTCCATACTCTGAAGAGTCACAGATTTTCCATTTTGGTTGCATTTTAAGGTGAACCTTTTTTAAATATTAGTCCAAAAGTATAAATATATCACTAATGCAGTTTAGTATGTACTGTATGGGCATCACCATCTGATTGGTTAGCTATCACCGGACAATAGATTATTATTCATTCAAAATATTTTCTCATTTCTAATTGGTGGACAGCCATCTAATAATTCTTGGTATTCCTCTACAAACCGACTTTTCCACCAATAACATAGCATAAGTTAAAAAATAATTTAAATGAATAGAAAAACAGTTGAGGTGGCACTAGTGGTTCGCATGTTGGCCTCACGGTAACAAGTTTCTTACTGGGTTCGAATCCCGGGCTCGCCATTCTCCCCGTGCTTGCGTGGGTTTCCTCAACATACTATGGTTTTCTCCCACAGTCCAAAGACATGCACATTAGGCTATATGGCTGTTCCAAATGGTGTGAGTATGAATGAATTGTTGTGAGTGTTGTTCTGCCATGGTCTGACTGTTCAGGCTGTTCAGGGTGTACCCCGCCTTCGCCCAAAGAAGACAGAGATGGGCTCCAGCTTTCTTGTAAGTGGCTGGAAAAATTAATGAATGAACAAATAAAACAATTATAGTATTTGGCTTTTGTATGATATGGGGAATTATTTAGATCTCGAAGTGATGATTATACACTTAAGAAAATGTTTTCAATTTTATTTCATGTAATATTGGATCATATTGATGAGAATGAGTAAACAAACAACAATATATAGAAATAACAAAAATAACAGTCTTGTTTTTAAAGAAAAAAGGCAATATTTAGTGTGAACACTCTTTACTTTTATCAAAGCATTTAAACTTTCAGGCATAGTGCTTACATATATTTTTTTTTATTTCTTCCCTCGCTAATCCATTCCATATGGTTTGAAATTCATTCATGCTACGCAAAAGTCCAAATAAACTTTTTTTCCTGAAAAATTGGTATTTTCAGTATTTTTGTTTATTAGCCATACTTTTACCTCAATATACTTGTCGGAATTATTATTTTTTTTGTTTCTCATTGCCTACAGTAGCATTGTTCAATAAATTTTCACCCAAAATTATAGAGAATTATAATTATATATATATATTTTTGCTTTTTTTTAATTGGGAGTGGTGGTGTATAATCTTCACTGCACACAGCTGTATTGGAAGCTGCTAATAAAAAACCCCACATAGTTTGATCAGGACCCTGAAGAGAAGCTTCAGCTTCCGCTAGATGACGTTCTCCATAGCAACAGTCCTGTACATAGCCATAATTAACCAATCACAACAGTATTCACTCACCCACTCACTCATTTTCCGAACCACTTAATCCTATTAGGGCTGCATGGAGGATGGCACCTATTTCAGCCAACACTAGGCGAAGGCGGGGTACAACCTGAACAGCTCACCAGACCATTGCAGGGCAACACACACACACACCTGGGGGCAACTCGGAACGGTCAGTTAGCCTTGCATGTCTTTGAACTGTGGTAGAAAAACCGAAGCACCCGAAAAAAACCCAAACAAGCATGTGCAGAACACACAAACTCCAAACAGACTCACCCGAGCCTGGGACTCAACCCAGGGCCTTTTTGCTATAAGGTGGACGTGCTGTCCACTGCGCCACCGTGCCGCCTTTTGAGTATTTAATTAAAGGTTTACATACACTAGTGAGCTATTCGGATCCGAATTCCACCACCCTCCATAAGCAATCGCCACTGGTTACACATAAGAATATTATACTACAAAATGACTCAACCGACCAATCAGGATCGAGTATTCGGCAAAGCCGTGCAATAATATAACGAAGTGTTATTTGCTGTTGTTAAAATATTCTCCAGAAACACCATGATTCATGCAATTTTCACAACTTAATAATAAAGCAACCTGACAGAAAAGACTAGTCACCCCTCTGCAGGAATATGGAGAAATAAAAGATTACCACGCCCTCTTTCAGGGTTGCCAAATAATTATTGTATTAAAAAAAAGTTGGTCTCGAGACATTTTTTGTGACTGTCGGCTGTGTTTGATGCATGAGGAATTATAGCACGTGGGGTTGGTGTTAGACTCAGCCAGGGTTTGAAGAAAGGTAAAGGGAAGAGGGATTTCTGTCGATTTGGCAACCTGGATTTTCACTCGCGGCTTGCACGCACACTGAGCGTGTCGTCCCCTAGGTAAATCTGCCTGGACTGACCAGCGCGCGCCTGTGTATACATGTATATATGAATGAGTGAGTGTATGAGTGCGCGCGCGTTTCAACCAGCTGTGTGCGTGTTTACCTAAAATGAGTTGTTTAGATATGTGCCATGTTTACAATATCACCTGTTAGTGCACCGACACCCGCCGAGCCGTGAGAGCTGGTACACCGGGACAGATGGCCAAGAGGAGCACCCTCTTCATCCGGATCGTGGAAGGCAAGAATTTGCCCATCAAGGACATGTGAGTAATAGATTACTACTCCCTGTTTTTGGGGAGGTTTTGGGTTAAATCTTTGGGGTTGAAGTTCATCAAGGCGCACTGTGCAAGAGGACTCACCTGAGACCTGATGATGATGATAGTGAAATGCACTTGTATATTTATAAATATGTAATTATTATATTATAACAATGTTATATCACATCTATAATATTTATGTACACAAAAATTTATTGTTGCTGTTTTAAAAATATTTTTCGATTTTTTAGATTAAATTCTTTTATCCATAATTTGCTCTTTAATCACCTTAAAACCAGTTTTATATCTAATCCTCACGAGTCACATGAGATTTTATATTATAAATGAACATTAATAGAAATAGCTTTACATGGTGACAACAGGACAGGCAGTTGGGATGATATTTAAAAATAAAAAGAGAACATCATCCCCTTCTTTGACATTGCATCCACCTTCAAATCAAAAACAACCCCCTGAGTGTACAGATGTATATGTAAGATAGCTACACACTACACTGCTTTATATTTCTGACAGAGAAATATCCGGATAGTGTATTATATGGTAATAAAGGAGATATTAGTGCCGAAATATTAATAAACGTGGGATATAAAGAAAAAGATGTAAATTCCCTTCATTTTTAAAAGGAGTAATGACCTCTGTTTAAAAAATAAAAGGGTTTAATTAAAAAAGTGTCCCTGTAAACACCTCTTATGCACTCTTCATAGTTACTGTCAAACACGATAATAACAAAATGATCTTCTTAGGAACTGGTTGGTATTGGAACAGTGGTGTCATGGTTAGCACAAAGGTCCTGGGTTTGAGTCCCTGGCTTGATGGGGTGTTTCTTTGTGGAGTCAGCATGTTCTCCCCGTGCTTGCTTGCTTGCTTGGGTTTCCTCTGGGTACTCAGGTTTCCTCCTCCAGTCCAAAGACATGCACGTTAGACTAACTGGCAGTTCAAAATCGTACCTAGGTGTGGTTGAGTGTGTTGACCCTGTGGTGGTCCTGTGGTGTAACCGATCAGGGTGTTACCTAGTACACCTGTTACCTAGGTGAACCTAGTAAGGAGTAAGCAGTTCGGAAGATGAACGAATGAATGAATGGTTGGTTTTAGTATGGAAGCCCTCGTCAGATGAGTTTCTAAATATTTTGCTGGAGGAGACATAATGAAAAAAAGTCCAGCGTGTTCCTCTGGAACTGAAACAAGGGCTTTTTTAAATTGTCGACTCGGTCTCGTGGGCATTGGTTATGAAAGCCGTCTTTGGAAACAGTCGCACTCGCAGTCTTTTCCACGTTGCATAAAACAAAGATCTGCTTTGCAGTTCGACCAGTGCGGTTTCGGGGGATTAGATAGAAATGTCTGACCCAGGTTTTCGTTTTCGTGTTTGTAGGCTTGGGGAAGTTGCAACGTGTGTATGTGTGTGTTGATGCTGAGGGACAGATGTCGTGTGGAGTGTTTACACTGACACTGTGGTGACTTTGCCAAGCGAAGCAACGACAGATTGCATCCGAGCCCTTACACACAGCCCACACTTGGGAATATGAGAATGAAATGCTGTTCCGTCTGCAGAATTATTTGAAAGAAAAGAGCCGTTGTACATAAAAGGCCTGGAGTGATCAAAGTCCTGCGTTTGTCTTTATATGAGTCATGTGCTTATTATGAATCAGCAGTCATTTCTGCGAGAAAAGTTCAGTTGGGCATCGTTTCGGCGACGGTGCTTATTTTCATGGCGAAATATCACTAATTGTACTTAGTGCAGTTTCCTCTCCTGGACTGCTGCTGTGTCGTATTAGTCGATTTTCTACAAGCAGTCACATCAAATAGTCTCACATGGCCTTTAAAAAAAGTTTAGCGATTGGCTGGGTTACAGGACCGGTTGCTGGACTTTGTCGTCGTTAAGACTGTCCAGACGTGCATTCCAGAAGAGAACATGTGATCAATAGAGAGAGAGAGAGAGAGAGAAAGGGAGAGAGACAAAAAGAATGAATGTGTGCATGTGCGTGTTTGTTGGTATTGGACATATCGCCCTCATATGAATTATAAAACGTGTGCATGTGTGTGTGCATTGGTCCTTATAAAGAAGGTTCTCCTAAGGTTTGTAAAGTGTGTGTGTGTGTGCGTGCATGCATAAAGAAGATCCTCATAAAGTTCATAAGGTGTGGGTGTCTGTGTGTGCACACGCACAGACTGGTCCTCATAATAAAGGTCCTCATTAGGATCGTAAGACGTGTGTGTGTGAGCATAAGTGTGCGGATTGGTCCTCATAATAAAGGTCCTCATAAGGACTGTAATACGTGTGTATGTGTGTGTTTGCGTGTGGACTGGTCTTCATAATAAAGGTCCTCATAAGGATCGTAATACGTGTATATGTGTGTGTTTGCGTGTGGACTGGTCCTTATAATAAAGGTCCTCATAAGGATCGTAAGACGTGTGTGTGTGCATGAGTGTGCGGACTGGTCCTCATAATAAAGGTCTCATAAGGATCGTTAGATGTGTGTGTGTGTGTGTGTGTGTGCGGACTGGTCCTTATAATAGAGGTCCTCATATGTATCATAAGACGTGTGCATGAGGACTGGTCCTCATAATAAAGGTCCTCTTAAGGATCGTGTGTGTGTTTGTGTGTATGTGTGTGCGTGTGTATGTGTGTATGTGTGTGCACGTGTGCACTTTGCATTCTCTATCATCTTTCTGCAGCTACTGTGCAGACAACCGTGTGTGGTTCAACTGTCGAGCCACACAGCTGTCTGATATAACACCTGAGTCTGAAAGAGATACACTTATAACCCCCTACACTTATAACAATAGGCAGAGATGAATCACCTTATATACACTTGCACATTTTCACATATTACACACACATACACAGCACTAGTGGATGCTAGCCCCTCTGGCAGTCATCACTCCCTCGACGGAGGTCTTCTCCATGACATCAGCACCCCTTCTATAGAAAAGACGGCTGCTCGAGGTCTGTAATTATTCTGATTAGGTTTACAATCGTGCCACTGCTGGAGTGAAAAACCCCATCAACGTACAGACAGATCGAGTGGTTTTGATTGACTCGACTTATAATAAAGTCAACAACAATAACAACACCCTCAGAGATAATGATGATGATGATGATGACGATGATGACGATGATGATGTGGTAATGGGTTCAGTCATTGCTAGCGATTCATGCGCCTGTACACAAAAGCACCTCTTCCCCCACCCCTTCTGCACACTAGCATGTGATGTGCATTTTTATCTTTAAACATTTTTGGTCAATTGTTAAGCAGTGCACTGAGAAAGCAGATTAATGTTTAACTGGTCGTCGTGCTCATCGTTTAAATGAGTAATGTCACATGATAATGGTGATGACATCAGTGCTTGGTTCAATAATGCTTTGAACTGTAGCTCTCCAAAGGCTTCACCAGGGACTCCTTCACGTAGGTGTAGCCTTTGGCATATGCTTTGACACACCAAAGGATTCGCATCTCTACTTGTGGCACATGGGATAAAAGGGCAATAGGAGCAGGAAAAAGAAAAGCCATCTCAGCTTTTGTGTTGACGGTTATTATTCATTTTCTGAACCGCTTATTCCTAATTAGGGTCGCGGGGAGGCTGGCGCCCATCTCAGCCGACTCTGGGC
>JBCNYG010000005.1:24829298-24853566 GCA_039654305.1 Porochilus rendahli | reverse complement strand
GATAGATAGATAGATAGATAGATAGATAGATAGATAGATAGATAGATAGATAGATAGATAGATAGATAGATAGAATGCAAGATGTAAAGAATTAATGAATGGAAGAAAGAATAAAGGAAGCATTCACAATATCTCTGTACTGGAGACATTAATTTATTTTTAAATGAATTAAAAAAATGAACTAAAGCTTTCCCCGCTTCACTGGACAAATATCATACACCATTATTAGCATGCTCTACTTGTGTGTACTGTTAGCTTCCGTGCCTTTATTTACAGTATTTTGAAGTATTTCTCTGTTCTACTGAGAAGGTTTGTCGAACGCATCATCCTGATCTATGACCCATGGACGCTAATTTCCTTTTGCTTATTGCTGCCTCATTGCTAATCTCCTGAAGATAGTTGGCTAATTGGTTAACTGGGTTCCATCTGATGGATGTTAGCCTAGTTCACCGTCTTTCATCTTTAAAGTTAGCCGCATGAACTGATTGATTACGCAACCCTGTGGCTGTGTAGGTGGTGAAGAAGTCTTGCTATCCTCGCTGGAATGAGAGTTTCGAGTTTGAGTTGGATGACACTCTGACCGACAGCCTGCTTAGCGTGGAGGTGTGGGATTGGGATCTGGTGAGCAGAAATGACTTCCTTGGAAAGGTAACTGAAAAACTACTAAGTGTTTGGGTTCAGTGATTTGGCTTTAAGTAACTGCAATTACCAAGCTTTAAAAAAAAAAAAAAACAGAAGATAATTATAAGGAAAACTTTGGGGCATAGCGTCACTGCTAATGCTTCATTTGAAGGTTACCCACATTGGGCCTTCATTAAACATTCCTAAGTGCTGCATATATGTTTCATAAAGCAACGACGGAATATTAATGCAAGCCTTGACGTAGACGTGTTTTGTATTTACAATAGAGAGAATAAGGTTCTGTTACTGTTTTGGTCTTTTTTCCACCATTTATTCCCTTAATATGGCCATCTGCCAATTTATACCCATCAGCCACCTCCCCTCGATCACATGACCAAAGTGGTAGGGTGAAGGAAAATGTGCTCCATCTAAAACACATAAAACATACATCGTTACATTCAGAGAGACTATCTACCCTCTTCTGCATACATGTGCAGAAACACCTATGATTGGCTAGAGTTACTATGATTAACAGAGGACATACCGAGTATGCCGTCCCTTCAGCCAATGGCCATATTTGCTCATTACTCTATCAGCCATGGGTCACGCCGGTATAAGAATTCGCATCCATTGTCCTCTATGTACTACACGTGTTCATTTCCGCTCTCAAACTATAAGACATATATATATAAGAAATTCAAATTTGTGTAAGAAGTATGGGGTTTGTTTTCCCTTTTTGGGATTTGGATCGGTTTAGTATCTGTATCAAACAGGCACCATCAACCAGGGAGGTGCACACGCACATGCCCCCGGTCACACGCCATGCTCTCACCCGCCTCTTTACGAACCGCTTTGCGTGTGTATTTGGCGTATCTCCAAGTGCTATCCGCCCCCTTGTACAAATGAGCTCACAGACGCTCATGATTTGCTGGTGATCACTGTGAGTGACAGGGAAGTGAGCTGCCCCCCCCCAGGCCAGTTAGCTCCCTGAACTGAACTACATGAACTTGCGATCTCCAGGGTGATCTCTTTAATGCGCCACTCGGGGGCACATCGGTTTGTTTCTTTGATGTAAGCAACTGTTACAAAGTTCAACCCTGATTCTCAGTCTTGAGTTCATATGCATTTAAGAGCTTTGTTTTATAACAAGTTTTATTTTTTTCGATAATGGTTTACCACTTTATGTCAAATGATCATTTGTGTATGTTTTGACAGCGTGCACTGAACCATGTCCCACAATAAACGAAACACTAGTTTGGAGAAAAACGAGTCTATGTATTTGCACCCTAGCTCTAAAGCCTGTATGGGGTACAAGTTTCAACAGTCTTAAAACTTAGTAATCTATGATATGTTCTTTCAAACAGCTCTAAACTTTGATTGTAGTTGTAAAGTATGTTGTTTACGAACCGCGTAAGTATTTCGGCAACTGCCGAAGTCATAATAATTTTACTGTTAGTGTGCAAGTGCATCCACATGAGTAATGGGTGCAGTTTGGTTGGAAATGGAACAAGAGCTCATAATAAAACCCGTAAACGTTAACGGAGTTACAGTGGTGCCCTGGGGGAAAGGCAGAATGAATCTTTGGTGTGGGATGATGTGCCGGTGCCTTTGCTGATTCCGTACACCGTCACCAAGATTATAAGGTGTTGGTGTCTTGACTTATATGTCTTCTCCAAGGCGTTATAGGCTCATCATTCATGTTGGAGATGGCATGTTGAGGGCTTTTATCCCTCGTGGCTTCCAGTGCTCTCATGTGAACGTTGGCCTGCTAAACAGTCAGTCAAAGCGAATTTCCCACCCTGCGAATAAAACGTCTCGAGCATTGTCTCCGCCTCGGCTTGCTTTTGACATTTAATTTTCGAGTCGTTTGACGAGTCACGTCTCATGTTCTCCCTCAGGTCCTGTTCAACATTAACAGGCTTCAGTCGGCGCAGCAAGAAGAGGGCTGGTTTCGCCTGGGGCCTGACAAACCCAAACACAGCCAGTATGAGTAAGTGGCTTTTCATTTTGTGGCATCTACGTCCAAACATGGAAGAGTAACGCTGGGAGGATTTAGCAGGGGAATGACTTTCATGGCATGACAGTCTTGAAACTTGAGCAGGGCAGGAATTTAAAAACAAATAAATACAAAAGACCTGACATGGCTAGCATAACTATCTCTTTGCTTGGATAACACGATCTAGATCAACATCCTCATCCTCATAACCTGCTTGTCTCTGTATAGGAAGTGCTAATCTTTTCCGTGGCTAAACCGTTTTCTTTTCTCAGTTTCTGGTGTGTGTGTGTGTGTGTGTGTGTGTGTGTGTGTGTGTGTGTTTATGCAAGGTGGATTATAAAGTGGACCAGAGGGTTTACGAAAATATAGAGATTGGGTTACGGTGAATGCAAATGTGGCATCTGTGTGTGTGTGTGTGTGTGTGTGTGTGTGAGATGAGGATTAGAAGGAGGGTATTTTGTGGACACGTAATATCATGGCACTGTGACAGGGTTTATAGCCCAGATCATCTATCCATCTGTTCATTCATGCATTCACACACACTCTTGTTACACAAAAAGTGTTGAATAATATTCTGGAACTAGATCATTGTAAAATTCTAGAAATGAATTTTACCTGGCTTGACTTTAGGTGACATTATCCATCCATCCATTATCTAAAACCCTTTCATTACCGGTATCCATCAGGGTTGCAGGGGACGCTAGCGCCAATCCCAGCTGACTTCAGGTGAAAGGTGGGGGTCACATCCTGAACAGGTCGCCAGTCTATTGCAGGGCTAACCCAGACACCAGCGACCATTTACATTCACACTCAGGGGCAATTTAGAGTAGCAAAGTGTGCATATGTTTTGACAGTAGGAGAAAACCTGAGCACCCAGATGAAACCCACACAAACATGGGGAGAACATGGAAACAACACACAGGAACACCCTTGGCAGATATTTAAACCTTGAAACTTCTCGCTGTGAAGTGACAGATCTAGTCACTGTGCTCTCCATGACACTATTCTACAAATATAAAAAAAAAGAAAAGAAAAAAAAAAACCCTGCTACAAACAGAAACATAAATTAGAAAACAGATTTTACATTCAGGATCTTCTGAAGTCACTGTTTACAATGTTTTATATGTTTACTTGACAGTAAGAAAGTCTTAAAAAACAAAGTATAAACATGAGTATTCAGGGAGCACAAACCTCCACCAAGCCCAGCTATTCCCCAATATGAACCACAATGTCAAAAAGCTTCCTAGCTCAAAATGTTGAATTTTTTAAAAAATATTCCGAGATCCAAAATTTGACCTGGATACTCCTAAATATAATGGATTATTTAATAATTGTCCAAAGACCTGTATCTGGTAGAAATTTCATGAAAATCCACACATAACTTTTATTTTTGCAAACAACGGAAAGTCCACAGCACCCCCTGCTGGGCCTGCTGTAGCTCCTTCGAAAAATTCTCTAATTTCACAATGTTAAAGCATCCTTTAAAAAAGTTCCGGGATCCCGAATCACCACCAGTGCGGGACATTTAATAGAAGCTTCCTTGTGCAAAGCGTCACCTCTGGTAGAAATATTATATAACTAATCACGGGTAATTCATAACCTCCGTGGTGGAGGCAATAAACAAACAGACAAGCAAACAGACGAACAGACAAATAGGGATGTTTGTTTATTAGTAAACAAGTGTACTCCATATTTCTGATCCCTCTTGAAGCCATTGTTTTTGTTTTTAAATTTTATCTGTTCATTTGACACAACATCCTACAAAAAGGAAAGTTAAATAAATCAACAAACAAACAAATTAATTAATAAACACACAACAGCTTAGATATTTGTTATTGTCTAAATCAGTCATGTATAATTTATATAAAGTGAAATGTGAAATACAAATGATAGATAAACTAGAACATTTTTTTTAATTCATATTGATTCCCAGGCTCTTCGTTTCTGGGTGGAGTTTGCATGTTCTCCCTGTACGTGAGTGGGTTTAATCTGGGTGTTCAGGTTTCCTCTCACAGTACAGACATGCACATAGGGATAATTGGTTGATTCATATTGAACGTAAGTGTGGATGCGTGTGTGAAAGGTTGTATGTGTGTGTGTGTGTTTTGCCCTGTAATGGTCTGGTTAGTGTTCCATGCCTTTGCCCAGTGATGGCTGAGATAGGCTTCAGCCTCCCAGCAACCCTGATATTAGTAAGCGTTTCGGCAAATGAGTGAGTACAATTATTTATAATAGTCAAATATATATATATATATTACACATTACAGTCTCTATAACTATAACCGCAAGAGTATCATCATATTTCAACCTACTTTTGCAGCACATTTGACAAATCATTGACACACTCCAGGTTTGGCTTTGAAAGCCCTCTCTGGCGATGTGATGTAATCCTGAGGAAATCATTTGCAGAGAAAAAAGTTTGATGGGAAAAAACCCGAAGCACCATGATCTACTTCTTCCCCTTTGTTCTTGGTGTGTGCTTCAGTGAGTCAAGCTGCTGTCGTTGGTTGGAGTTTTTTTTCCCCTATTTTTCATTGTCCTCCGCATGATTGTTCTGTGTCTTTTTTTTTTTTTGTCACCCCACCATCTGTTGCCTGCTGGTGACTGGCTGCTGATGGTGGCGCTTGGCACACACTCGTTTGTCTTGAAAACACCCACTCTCCCGTAAGTGATAGCCCTCTCTGGCATTGAGATCGTGGAGTGCAAGTGATGGAGTGGAGCTGAGCGAGGGTGTGCTGTGAGCAGGCGCCGGGAAAATGTCAGAGAAGGAAAATTGGAGTTGAGCCGGAGCTCCCCCGCGTTGAGCGGAGCCAGCTGAGGTGGCTCGGGCATCTGATTAGAATTCATCACGAACGCCTCCCTGGTGTGGTGTTTCGGGTATGCCCAACCGGGAAGAGACCCCAGGGTCGACCCAGAACATTCCGGAGGGACGATGTCTCTTGGCTGGTCTGGGAACACCTCGGTGTCCCCCCGGAAGAGCTAGAAGTGGCTGAGGAGAGGGAAGTCTGGACCTCACTGCTTAGGCTGCTGCCCCTAGGCCTTCTTGCTGTGAGGCGGGCGTGTTAACCACTGTGCCGCTGTATCACCATCATTATTATTTTTATTCTATTGTTAATAATATTATGATTGTTGTTGTTATTATTATTGTTTTGTTTTTGTTGTTATTGTTGTTATTAATATTGTTGTTATTATTTTTGTTGTTGTTTTTATTATTCTATTGTTAAAAATATTATGATTGTTGTTATTATTGTTGTTGTTTTGTTTTTGTTGTTGTTATTATTATTATTGTTGTTGTTGTTGTTGTTGTTGTTGTTGTAATACAAGCCCCAGTTTTACAGCATGTTCTTTATGTGAAATATTAAATGACTTAATGGGATAAGATAAAGTGGAAGGCTGAGTGGATATAAGGCTCTGGGTTACTAATCAGAAGGTTGGCAGTTCAGGCCCCAGTACCACCAAGTTGCCACTTATGGGCCCTTGAGCAAGGCCCTTATCCCGTATCTGCTCCATTGTATGCATGCCATAAAAATGTAAGTCGCCCTGGATAAGGGGGTCTGCCAAATGTTATAAATAATGTATTAAATGGATCAAGGGCAGTGGTGGCTCAGTGGTTAAGGCTACGAGTCTGGGGTTCAATCCCAAGTACCACCGCTGTTGGGCCCTCAATTGCTCACTTATATAAAAATACTCATTGTAAGTCACTCCGCATAAGAGTGTCGGCCAAATGCTGTAAATGTAAGTATATTGTGTTGTGTGAAAGAGAACTAGTCCTCTTCATCGCAGCAGATGTCTCATCCACCAGGAATACCTCTTTTGAATTTATAGCAAGATAACATGCTGCTCTTCATCGCCTAATATTAGTATCTACAAATCATGTTGGAAGAAACTCATAATACAGCATTGGTTCCTTTTTTATGACAGATCCTATTTTAGTAAATGTTTTAAAACAGGTCCGAATGAACGGCTCAAACACGACAGGTTTCAAACCTCAGCAGAATCACATGCTCTTCTGACCTTCTGCAGCTGCCGCCTACGGACCGTGACATTGTATTTCCTTTTATGCGCTCACTTTCAGTCAGTTTCTTCATACCGGCTTTATACGCCACTATCATCCCACACGCCGTTAAAGCCGTCTCTTTTGTGGACCGTTTTATTCACAGTAATAGAGTCATTTTCTTTATTATTGTTTGTCTGTCCTTCTGGTCATATTTCCTGGAAGCGTTTAAGTGCAGTGAGTCAGAGCTTGTGGGTTTTTTTTCCTCCAGAATCTGTCTTCAAAGTGTGCGAGCTGAAAGAAGTACAAATCAAATATTACACAAGAGTATGAGTGCTTTGTTTTTTTATTATCTTTTTTTTTTTAAAAGATTTTCCCAGAATGTAGCAAAAATCACGGTGGTGTAGTGGCTAGCACGTCCACCTCACAGCAAGCAGGTCCTGGGTTCAGGTCCTGTGCTCTAGTGGCATTTGCATCTTCTCGGGTTTCCTCCACGGAACTGTGGTTTCCTCCGACAGTCCGAAAGACCTGCACGTTTTGCTAATGGGCTGTTCTAAATGACCCCTAGGTGTGAATGTGAGTGTTAATAGTGTTGTGTTCAGGGTGTATCCCACCTTCGCCCAGTGTCGGCCGAGGTAGGATCAATCGGTTTGGAAAATTAATAAGCGATTGAGTCAAACTCTTGTAATTATCTTGTAACTAATGCAGCTAATATGAAAGGTTGAGTATGTTTGACAGTTTGTGATGATCACAGATTTGAACCCCTTTTTCTCTCCCTCTCTCTCTTTCTGGCAATCTCTCTCTAAGAGGTACACTGGGCTCCCTGCGGCTGCAGCTGCGACTCAGAGACGAGACAATCCTGCCGTCCAGCCATTACCAGCCGCTCACTGAATTACTACGCCGGTCCGTCGAGACTCACCTCAACGTGAGTCTGAGTCATTACCACGTACATGGCGCTACACAGTGCTTCTCATTTCAATTTTAGACACCAGAGCTGTAATTCTAATTTTAGAAAATGACTTCCTTTAGCTTGTCTGATGACGACAATGGGACGGCATAACCAATTTAGTCAGGGTAATGGGAAACAGTTACGCTGGCTCGAAGAGTCTTTGGCTTTCCGGGGGGGCGGGGGGGGGGGGGTCTTGTCATACTTCCTTTACTTGATTTGCTTTTGTCTGGTTCTTTAGACAAAACATCTGTGACAAAACAGATTCTTTTCCTTTGGAGGAAATGCAAAACAAAACCGTAAAGCAGTGCAGCTCTATTGTTCTGTATAGCTCTTTATCTTTAACATTTTACTGAATTCTCTAACCTAACAACATGGTGCACATGATAGGGCAACTGGCCTGACCTGATCATGCTAATTGATGAAACGACGACGTCCGAGAACAGACAGGAAGTAGCCACTAACCTAGTGAAGCTCTTCCTGGGTCAAGGACTCATCAAAGAGTTCCTGGATGTGCTCTTCAAACTGGAACTGGAAAAGAATAGTAAGTATATAAGACATTCTAATCGTTATCGAAATTTTTTTAAAAAGTGAGTCACCTGTTAGTGATTCATCCATCCGTTTCTGATGTTTCCTCAGCCGAACCCAACACCTTATTCAGGAGCAACTCTTTAGCTTCCAAGTCCATGGAGTCCTTTCTAAAGGTAACCGTGTCGTTACGCATATGTGGGAATGTGATGAATACCCTTGATTAACAAACGCTACGCTGTCACTCTATGCTGGAAGGTGGCCGGGATGCAGTATCTCCACAGGCTTCTGGGCCCCATCATCAATCGCATTTTTGAGGAGAGGAAGTACGTTGAACTGGATCCTAACAAGGTGGAACTCAAAGATGCTGGGTGAGAAAATGAATGTTTTATCAACAGTACCAACAACCTGATCTTCTCACAGGGGCAAAACATTAAGCGCTTGCACTTTAAGCCCAAAAACAGGTAGAGGGGCGCAAGGTACCACCACCCCACAGCACGGAGCCGTATACGGGTACTGGTTCTGATTAACCATGTGCTTGTCTTACGATTTGTAAGCCCTTTCATGGCATCTTATTAGTGTTCCCTGGTATCGGCATGTCTACTGGCTCTCCGTTCACTCTCCTATGAACTGATACTGACCTTTCACCTCTCGAAAACTTTATGGTCTTGCTCCTGTCTTGACCTTTGACCCACTTGCTCACTTAATCATTTGCCAAAATGCTTTATCCCTTTAAGGTCACAGGGAGGCTGGAGCTTATCTCAGCTGACCCTGGCTAAAGATGGAACACACCCTGAACAGCTCGCCAGACCATTGCTGGGCAACACACACACACAACCATTTACACTTACACTCACACCTAGTGGCAATTTAGAGTAGGCGATTAGCCTAAAAAGCATGCCTTCGTATTGAGGGAGGTAACCGGAGTATCCAGAGGAAACCCATGCAAGCACAGGGAGAACATGCAAACTCCACACAGAAATGGCTGGGACTTGAACCCATGACCCGTTTGTTGTAAGGTGGAAGTGCTACCCACTACGCCACTACATTATATTATATATAAATATCAATATATATAATAATTAATTATTTATTATATATTACTATACTTAAATGAATACTTTTAATATATTAATAGTATTGATATAATAATTAAAATGTATAATTATTAATTGTACACATTATGGGGTTTCCTTGCATTCCTCCAGTTTCCTCTGAAACTCTAAAGACATGCACATTATGGTACTTGGCTGTTCCAAATTGCCCCGAGGTATGAATGCATGTTTGTTCAAGAGACTCTTGCAACAGAAACTATGAAAGTGGCACAACCACAACACACTATGGGTGTGGAATGGGATAATAGTTATGTCTGTGTGTGTGTGTGTGTGTGTGTGTAGTGTGTGTAGAGATTCACTTTTTCAAGGTAATTTGTGATCATAGGTGCACGGGACTCCATCGTCTGCAGACAGAAGCTGATGTGATCCAGCAGAGCTCCAGCCTTCTGCAGTCGTACCTGTCCGAACTGATGGCTGCCATCCTGCAGTCTTCCTCCTACTGCCCGCTGCTCCTCTGCCAGGCCTTCCAGCAGCTCTACCAGCGAGTACAGGCTCGTTTCCCGGAGCCGGAGTACAGGGTAAAGCTCCGTTCCCAGGCTTGCTCTTGATTTGGTGCACATGTGAGACAGCCCAAGCATTCGGATCCGTTTACTCTATGAGCTGTATTTAATAAAGTATGAGCTTTATTCCGGCATATTTGAGTGATCATGACCTTTCTCCACAGCAGAGAAAGAGGAAAGGAGTCGACGAGGCTGTGATTTATTTCAGGGCTTTGCACAAGATGCTTTAAGTGTTTCAAGTACTTGAGTTTGAAGGTTTGAATTACGGAACGTCCTGGGCAACCTTTTTTCCTCCGAATGTGCATGAATAAAGAATATTTCTTGCAATTTATGCAGTAGGAAAGAATGTTCTGAAGATATGTGTTATGCAAGAAACATAGTGTTGCCTTGTGTTACAGAAAAATCATCAACGCCAATGTGGAAACATGTCAGAACTGTTAAGCGCATCGCTGACCCCGTCCTATGTCACTTACTCTTATAGAAAGTGAAGTTCATCGCTGTGACCAGCTTCCTGTGCCTGCGCTTCATTTCTCCCGCCATCATGTCCCCCAAGCTCTTCCACCTGAGGGAGAAGCACGCCGACGCCCGCACCAGCCGCACTCTTCTGCTCCTCGCCAAAGTAATTTCAGCTTCAGCATCAACCTACGCAATTCCTCTTTATTCCCAAGAATTAACCTTGACAAGAAATTGAACAGGGTGGCATAGGGGTTAGTGCGTCCAACTCACAGCAAGAAGGTTCTGGGTTCGAGTCCTGGGCTCAGAAAGGGAGGCAAGTGTGGAGTTTGCATGTTCTCGCCATGCATGCGTGGGTTTCCTCCGGGTACTCCAATTTCCTTTCACAGACCAAAGACATGCACATTAGGCTGACTGGCTGTTCCAAACTGCCCGTCGGTGTGAGGGTGAGTGTGAATGGTTGTGTGTGATGCCCGGCAATGATCTCGCAAGCTTTCCATGGTGCACCCCGCCTTCACCCGGTGTCGGCTGAGATAGGCTCCAGCTTCCTTGTGACCGCGGTTCGGCGAATGAGTGAGAATTTGGGCATGCTGTCCTTGAGTAAGGAACTATAAGGAAACAGCTGGTTGTAATGCAAAACTGAGCAACTTTATGAATTTCCCAACCAAAAGGAATTTGTAAATGAAGCTGTACCGCTGAATAATGACTTTTCCAGATGGAGGAATTTGTGGTTTTGCTTTATCGGTGTCAGAGATGGTGCTCAAAATAAACACGTTATAAAAGCGTCAGCTTCCATTTAATTGTGCATAAATTTAACAGAACATTAAGGGAAAAGCACATGTAGCAGGAATGACATGAATAAAGAACATATTTTATTCTTGTTAGATGTTATAATACTGGATTTATCTCAAATGGCTATATATTCGTGAAAAAAAACATTTTGTGTGTGTGTGTGTGTGTGTGTTTATTTGTCTAAAAAGCAAGTCAAGAATTCTTATTTTTTATGAATCAATTAAATTAAGGGAAAGTAATCGGAAGGTTCTTGGCAGTGCACTCGTTTTAGTCTTAACTTATGTCATGTTTGTGTCCAAGGCTGTTCAGACCATCGGCAATTTGGACACCCTGGTATGTTGCTCCAAGGAGCCATGGATGGTACCACTGCAGCCTTCCATCCAACAGGGCATCGCCCAGCTCAAAGACTTCATCACCCACCTGGTCAGCTGCCACGACTCGGACGGTGAACGGATTCAATTAATTATTACTTGTTACACAGTTCAATCAGCGTCACTTAATTCAACGTGTCACATTCGATAGCGCTGAAGATCCATCAGCTGTCAAAGGAACTAATGTTTCTAATGAGATTTTCCAACTCGTTAGTTGTGGCCAGGGTGAATTAGCATGGGGCTATCCTGGGACACTAGACCGACATTTCCTTTGTTTAGATTTTGTTTAGATACTCAGGCTTTGCTGAAATCTGTTTTCTTTTTACTTTAGCAGCCTGTCTGTAATTCAATCTCAAATTTAAAAAGACAAAAACAAAAACAAAAAAACAACAACCAACACCAAGTGTATCGGAACATTACCAAAACCCTGCAAAGCAAACAAAAAGCCTTCCTGTGGTGGAAAACCTAAAGGAAAAGCACTTACCTCAGACTGTTCATTGGAGACTAGTGACATTTAGAATTTGATGGCAGTAACATGCTTCCAAAAAAATTGTAATGTGGCAACAAAAGGCTGGAAAAGTAAGTGGTACTCAAAAGAAACAGCTGGAGGAACATTTTGCAACTAATTTGGTTAATCAGGTCAGTCACATGGCTAGGCATAAAAAGAACATCTGGCAAAGGTTCACCTATCGGCAAAAAATCAATCAACAAACAAAAAAACAAACCCAAAAAAAAAACCCTGCATCTACAAAATGTGGAATGAGGTTAGACTGGTGTTCCTCGAGGTAAAATTGTAAAGACGTTCAATATCTCATTATTTACAGTAAATAATATCATCAAAAGATTTTGAGAATCTGGGGAAATCTGTGTCCCCAAGGGACAAGGCCGAAAATCAATCTTAGAAGCCTGTGATCTTCAGGCCCTCAGGGAGTACTGCAAAACAGGAGGGATTCCGTCATGGAAATCACCACATGGGCTCAGGAACGCTTCCAGAAATCATTATAAAAATTTGCAAATCATTGCATTTTATTTACATTTTGCACAGCATCCCGACTTTTTTGGAATCGAGGTTGTAACAGCACCCTCTTATAAACCTATTTTATTATCAGGCTTGACTTTACAGTTGTTTATTAAGAAATTATAATTTTTTTGAAGGAGCTTATTATTTCAAGCCGTGTAGTCAAGGCTACTTTCAAAGTCAATCAACATATATGCCAGTATAAAGAATACACAATATTCAACTGATCATTTATGGTTTCCAATTAGATCTCGGATTGCATGGTCGTATGAGCCTCCAATGCGGCTCCATGGAAAAAGAAGGCTTCCTCCTTCTGCACAAGACCAAAGACAAGAGCATCCTCATGACCTCTCCCTTTAAGAAGTATTACGTCACACTCAGCAAAGACACGCTGTCTTACTCACGGACTCAACATTCCAAGGTGCGTAACCTCTCTGGAGTCTCATCCTCTGCTCTCATCCTTTGCGTATGACAGTTCTGTAACTTCTGTTTGTCCGATACAGAAGACCTCGTTCATCTCCCTGCCCAAGATCCGCGCAGTGGAAAAGGTAGAGGAGAAGTGCTTCGGCAGTGCCAATGTCATGCAGATCATTTCCAGTGAGGACTCCGGGCAGCAGGAGACACTCTACCTGGACTGCAAGGTATATCCCCAGGGGCTTTAAAATGAATGCAGAGAAAACAAGAGGCAGTGGGGGGCTTAAATGAATGGAGTTCTTTGTGCTGTGTTCTTTGTGCCCCACATTTTCTCCCTGATTTAGTCATTTGACAATTTCTGTCCACCAGTTAAGTAAGGTAAAGACTAGTATGTGTTTTCTCCAAAAAGAAAATGAAGCTTGTTAGCATAATTCACCCTCTTCTTCATGCATAAAGACAACTGACTGGTATTGCTGTGATTGACAAGGGAGAGACATCGTGTTAACCCTCCCACTTAGAGAGCACGGCTAATTTTGCTATTGGTGTAATGCTTTTTTAAATTTTGCCCCACTGCATTGTGCTGCCATTTGGCTGTTCATTTTTGGGCGGGAACTTGATACGTCCATCCGTATGTCCGTGTGCAAATCCGTATGCAACGCGATGCTGATTGGCTGTTTACTTTTTGGCAGCAATTAGATATGATTGGCTGTTTTCTCTTAAAAATAACATCCAAACAACAACTTGTTAAAATTATTGAAATTATATTCCGAATAAGTTCAACAAGATCGACTTCCTGTCAGTGGAATTGAAGAGACTCAGTCATGTTTTTGTTTGTGTAAGCTGTGTTAGTTGGTGATTAGCTGCTAGCTGGCTAACATTTCTTGTTAGTTTTAACCGCAATTGGTGGTGTTATCTTGTTAGCCGGGCGCTGTAACATCTTGCTAGCCATGATTATTCTTCTGACATTGCTCGTAACTGTCAACGAGGTGGCAAAGTCTTTATTTAACATTGGATGGTGGAAGAACTCATAAATGGAGATGCTATTGCATTTCGTGATGTCCTGATGAGACACCAAATTTCTCTTTTGGGCCGCCAGCTGAAATAAAATTCCCCACCATGGATCTCGATACTAAAGAACTTGACCTTGGATAATAAATCAGGTTCCTTATCCAAAAGTACAGCTTGAGTGTAGTCATACACAATAGTTTTTTTTTCTTTATTTTAATGTTGTATAAGAAAACTCCCACATCTGGTTATATAACAGTTTGGCGGTTTAACCAGTCCAAGATCATATAAGGGTGCATATTTGTTCTTTCTTAGTCATGTGTACCTACTCACTCATGTTTTTATGCTACATAGTTTGGAATATTTTAAACATGTAGTTATATATGAGAGCAGCAAGTGGATATATAGCTTATCAGGCCCTTCGGGGTGACATGATGACGCAGTGGTTAGCACATCCACTCGGGAGTTTTTGTGTGGAGTTTGCATGTTCTCTCAGTGCTTGCGTGGGTTTCCTCCAGGTACACTGGTTTCCTCCCACAGTCCAAAGACATAAACATTAGGCTAATTGGCTGCTCCAGATTGCCCCTAGGTGTGAGTGTGAATAGTTTGCGTGTTGGCCCTGTGATGGTCTGACTGTTCAGGGTGTAGCCCGTCTTGTTCCGGAGTCGGGTGAAAAAGGCTCCAGCCTCACAGCGACCCTAGTAGTGGGTATTAAGCATTCAGCAAATGAGTGAGTGAGTGAGTGAGTGAGATATTTCTGATATTCTGTTGTTAAAGCAGACACTCAAATCTCTCTCTGTCTCCACATCTTTCTGTTCAGAGTGTAAACGAACTGAATCAGTGGCTCTCGGCTTTAAGGAAAGCATGCAGTCACAACACCAACACCATGAGCTGTTATCATCCAGGCATCTACAAAGCTGACAGATGGAGCTGCTGCCACCAAAAGGAGAAAACAGGTACTGCCGATGTTTTCACTGTGACAAGAGGTAGAAAATATTTAGAAAACTGCAAAAGTGTGCACCCCTTCGTACTGTTTTTGGTTTGGAAGAGAGGAAAATATATCTATTTTACTCCCTCACTCAAACACTCAGTAGACAAGGAGGCTGGAGCCTATCTCAGCCAACACAGGGCGAAGGCAGGGTACAACCTGCCCGGCTTGCCAGACCTCTGTAGGGCTAACACACACACTCAACTCCACACCAAGGGGCAATCTGGATAAGCAAATTAGCCCTAATTAGCATATCTTTGGACTGTGGGAGGAAACCGGAGGACCTGGAGGAAACCCACGCAAGCACAGGGAGAGCATACAAGCTACACACGGATACGGCCCAGACCCTTATTGCAGTGGAGGTGGAATGAGGCTAACCACTACTCCACCATGCCGCCTCTGTAAGAGTATGACAAGACAAATTATAAAGCAAAATCAAAACGGAAAACAAATCATCTTTTGATTTTATTGGTGTAAAATCCCAACTAAGAATACTTAATCCCTACCAATGCACACTGACGCCAATTGACCTTAAAGGTACAGTGTGTAATATAGCGGTATCTTGCAGCATCTAGTGGTGAGATTCAGGTTTGCAACGAACTGAAATTTCATTCCTCATCCCTCCTCCTTTGAAGCCTGTATGGTTCTGAGCTACTGTAGAAACATGGCTGGGCAAGATGGCGGCCTCCATGACAGGAGACCCGCTCCCCATATCGATACAACAAACCTATTCTAGGGTTCCAAAAACTCAGCAACTTTTTTTAACTGGTTATAGATTAATGAAAATGTATTAATCAATCATATACTTAATTTCCAGCAATTGGCCCTCGAAAATGTTTCACACTGTACCTTTAATATCATTGCATGATTAATGTTTACTTATTATTGTTTAATATTACTGAAATTACCTCAGGATCTTTAAAAAATTAACCAATTTTTTAAAATCATAATGATCTCCCTTACCTTCTTCAGACCCAGGCTGTGATAAGACCAGACATGGTGTCACCCTGCAGGAATGGTACGACCCACTGGATCCAGACCTGGAAGCTCAGCTGATTTACCGCCACCTGAGCGGCGTCCAACACGCCATGAGGTACTCACTCATCTAGACATGCTGCTCTGGAAGAAATTTGCTGCAATATATTTAAAGAGTCATCTCTCCTACAATAGTAATAACAATGTCGTAAATAAAGTGCTGCATTTCTGTATAGTTATAGGATGACGTTACATAAATAACAAGCTTAAATTTAACATGGGACGCTCTGTGATATCTTCCAGGGATAAATATTATGAACTGCTGAAACAAGACGCCAATGATGCTGATACTAACCAAGGTAACTGGAAAATTCATCAATGATCAATATTATTTTTCCCTAAATCTTTACATTTAGTGTGTAAAATGCTTAATCCTACTAGGGTCGCGGGTAGGCTGGCGCCTATCTCAGCCGACACTGTGCAAAGGTGGGGTACACCCTGAACAGCTTACCAGACTATCGGAGGGCAACACACACAGCCATTCAGACTCACACTCACACCTAGGGTCGATTTGGAAACGCCAGTTAGCCTAATGTGCATGTCTTTGAAACTGTGGGAGGTGACCGGAGTACCCGGAGGAAACCCACGCAAACACGGGGGGGATTCGGAATGCCCGTGCCCAGGTATCAAACCCAGGACCATCTTGCTGTGAGGCGGACACGCTAATTACTTCCTAAGTGTGCCGCCCCATACAAAATGATACACTTCCAAAATCAAAGTATTATACTGCAATTCTGTGAAATTAGCTCCGCCCCAATTTTTTGCTTAAATGGCAATTCCAAGGCATTCAGTTACATTAGAGATTGTACTTATACATACAATAGTCAATTGTAGTGACTGCTAGCACCTCGCAGTTGATTGTTTTCTAATAAAAAGTTTAATTCTACTTATACCACCGCAGCTTCATGACACCCTTAAAAAAAAAATGGCCAACATTATATTGCCCTAAAAACTCTGCTGTTTTCATCCAGATTTGAAGAAGGCGGACGATTTGACGAGGCTTTTCAACATCCTTCATGATCTTCACGACGCTCACACGGCAGTAGAAAAGGAGGAACGTTTGAGGAACAAGAACGTTTTTCTCGAGTTACAGACGTAAACAGATGGCCACCATGCCCCCCCTGCCCCCCCTTAAAAAAAAAGACAAAACATGTTTAACACTGGGTCACACATTGACTTCATTTACAGGGTTCATTGTGAACCTGGTGCATGGAAATAAAGAGCGATTTCACATGTCGGAAAGGCTTGACAGCAGGTTTGCTTTGCATGACTCTTATTTGAGGTGAAGTGTTTTCATAATTAGCGGGCTGCCTTTTAAAAGGTCATGTGCATCAAGGGTAGGACTAATAGTGTGTAGTGCATGTTTTACATGAGTGTATAAGTGTTACAGCTCAATAAGTGCGAAGGCACTAAAAGATCATGAGTTTTGGATGGTTATTCTCACTTATAGGCACCTTATTACACTTGTGTTTTACCAGTATATTATTTCATCATGCAAGCATTATTTTTTTTCCCTTTATACATCAGCAAAAGAGTCCACGGGTTTACAGTATACGCTCTTGTTTCAAATTATATTACACAAATGGACTTACTGTTTATTCTATTTGTCTGTTTATTCATGTCATGTTCCGGATCTCTTAATGACTCCCAGGAATTCATGCTGTGTCCGAGGTCTGCCTCAGCATCTATTTCACCAATTAGCCACATGTTATTGATGGCTTCTTAAGCCACTTCAGTCTCTGTTTAGATGTGTAGGCGCAAGACCGATCATTACTGCAATCACTGAAGGAGGAAAGGCAACAGAGATGTACATTACTATGAAGGATTCACTATAGAAAGCAGTATATGACACCATGAGACATAAGGAGTTAAGGAGTCGTTCTTCTTGTTTCGAAGCCTAATGATATAAAATGATAATGATGAGATAACAAAAATTAAGTTTAAGTATTACCTGGAAGTGTTATACAACAAACAATTTTTTGGCAAGTTTGAGGCAAAATCAACAGAAACAATTATACAAATAAGTGCAAAAGTTTGTATCTCCTATACTGTCTGAGTGTGAAAAAAAAATTCTGTATTAAAGTTTATCATCAACAATAGAATTCAAGTGTGACAAAAAAAATTGGAATATGGTTTACAAGATAATTCGAGAACACTTTGGATTGTCTTGTTCCCAGGGCAACTTAGACGTACAACTGAGCCCTCAAGGGTTATGGGCCTTGCTCAAGGGCCCAGCAGTGATATCTTGGTGGTGTTGGGGCTTGAAACCCCAACCTACTGTTCAGTTAGCCAGGGCTTAACCACTGAGCCACCACTGCCCCAATCCTACAGTTAAGTCATATTAAAAGATAAATGCGACTTACATTTACACACCTGAGCAGTCAAGGGTGTTGCTCAAAGGCCCAACAGTGAAAACCTGATGGCATTAGGACTTGAACCCATGACCTTCCGTTCAGCAAACCAGAGCCTTAACCACTGAGCCACCACTGCCCACAATCCCAAAGTAAAGGCATATTAAAAGATAACTGCATACCATTGAGGGTGGTATGGAGGCATAGTGGTAGCATATCTGCCTCACAGCAAGAGGGTCCTCGGTTTGAGTCCTGGGCTCGGGCGTTTCTGTATGGAGTTTGCATGTTCTCCTTGAAAATGTTTAGAAATCTTAGAAAGTCAATATCCAATATGTCATGATTTTGCCAACCTTTTGTCCTGGGGCGTACAAACTTTTGCACCCACATGTATAATGTATCAAAATAACAACATTGCGTGATATTACAGTGCATGTCCAATGTTATACTTAAGAGTACTACCGAAGGGAATTGTAGTATAAATAAAAGGTGAATGAATGGGGGAATTAAATGTTTAAATTAAATTTTAAATTAGATTTTTACATTTTATTTAAATTTTAAAAAAAATGTAATATCACATGCACATGTATGACGAATGCTATTTAATTCACTGCAGAGTGCCGACAACAAATCCAGTCCTTGTGAAATCTGTTATTCCTCAGCATGCCCTCTGGACTCCTGCCAATAAACTGCTCATATTATCTCTGCTTTATTGCTTGTGATGTGACACCCGGGATCCTCCGTCTGCACTCAGTATTGATACATCTATCAATTATTCAAATCTCAAAGTATTTGGTTTCTATTGTGGCCATGCTTCAACTTGTCCATTGTCAAATTTTTGTATATTGTATTAGTATGTCTCAATCTAGTATGTACTAAAGACATGTCTTTCTGATTGTCTTTTATAGTTTTGTTTTTGTTACGACATGAATGTTAAGATATGAGAACATTTTTGTAGGTAACAGCCTTTTTTTGTACACTAGATGGCTCTGCAGCATTGAAATACAGTAATTCTTCCACATACAGGGCCATAGACATCTATGAACCTGTAAAAGGGATGAAAGTACAACACATCGGTTTAGATTTGTGCTTTGATTAGAAATTTGCAAACTGATCCATGAAATCAATAAAATGTAAGTGAAAAGTGAAACTCATTCAAGTGGTTTATTTCAAATATTATATCACAGTGTCTTGGGACATAATTTTAAAATGCTGACTAGTATTAAAGACTAAACAGCTACAGTAGGCCTGCTTTTGTGACATACTCCTTTATAAGCTATTATTGAGTGTTGTGTAATGATGGCTTTTAAAGTATGTGTGTTAATGTGCACCTGGACAACCACACCACAGGGTCCAACAAATAAGTTGTGTGAATGGGGGGTTTAGATACAAAGCTAGTTAGACAAATCATGTACTACGTACATGGTATAAATATGATACAATGTACTTTAGACCATATATATTTATACATATATGCATATTTACATTTAATTATACTTAATTATATACTAATTATGCTTGATGTAGTACAGCAAATTTGGTATAGAATTTAAATTTATGGTTATAAACATTTCCCTATAAATAATATACATCCCTAATGAGCAAGCCTGTAGCAAAAGTGGCCAGGAAAAACTTCCCCAGATGACATGAGGAAGAAACCTGGAGAGAAACCAGACTTAGAACCCATGCTTATTTGAGTGACACCAGATAAAAAAAAAATACAGTCACTATAGTTCACTATAGTTAAACTGGTTCACTTATACCTTTTCTTATGTCTGGTAATTACAGGCCTGAATCATTTTAGAGTTTATATAACCAGCATTCTATATAACCAAAAAGTCATCTTCACAGCTTCTGAGTATATATCAAGGTCCGAATGGGGCATAATCGGCAGGAGAGAGGGGCTTCGGAGATGAGAACTCAAAACAGCAGGAGGTGTGAAGGTTTGGAGAGCAGAATGATCAGGATCACTGATATCCAGAAGTATCATGTGTACCTCAACAAAAACACAGATTCATCTGTAAACATTCATACAAACTCTTATCCAGGCTAGGGTAATTAAAGTTTAAATTACTCATTTGTTTAGAATTGTAATGTGTTAATTGAACAATGATAGTGGTGGAATTGTTTAAACTTTCTTTGGGTGCTTTCTTTGGAATTAGTCAAGAGTGCTCAACTTTTTCTGAAAGTAAACAATATTGGTTTAACTTTCTGCAAAGCAAGTGGGATTGGTCAAGTATTCTGTAAGATCATGGGGGAATGGTACAAATTTCTGCAGCAGTAACTGAATTTGGAAACTTTATAGTGGGAGTGGAGTAAATTGGTCAAGAGTGTCTGGAAATAGGAAGGATGGAAGAACTTTTAGTGAAGAGGCAGGATTAATGAAATGTGGCTGTGGAAGCAGGGAGGGTCTTAGTCAAAACTCTCTTTGGAGGCAAATAAGATTGGTCAATTACTCTGTGGGAATAAATGGAATTGGTGAGATTGTCTCTGGAAATTAGGGGATTGATCAGGCAGAATTGGTAACTTTTAAGGGGAGCAGGCTGGATTGAGTGTCCATGGAAGCTGGAAGGATTGGTAAAACTTTCCACTAGGGCAGACAAGTTTCATCAAAAGTCTATGGGCCAAGTGAGTCAAGTATTGTGCAGGAATGAGTGGGATTGGTCTGCGGAAATGGCTTGTATTGGTCAAACATTTTTTCTGACGGAGCCTACATGATTGGTTGGTGTAGAGTATTCATGGACGTGCGTAGAACTGGTCAAACTCTACGCAGGAGCAGGCTGGATTGGTCAAAACTTTCCTTGAAAGCCGGAGGGATTGTCAAATTTTCTCAACAAGCAGGCAGTCAAGAAAGTCTCCAAAAACAGGCAGGATTGGTCCTGTTTATGGCCATGAAACTTGTGCAGTCCATATGTTTCTCTCATTCACTTACCCACACAAATCGCACAGCCTTCTGTCTCTGGCTAGGTGTATGTATGGCCAAAGGTGGCGTACTGTCACAGACTGTTTAATGCAGAACATGCTACATAGCCCTACTGTAAGGCACTGTCTTGCAGTGTCTACATGCAGTAGGCTACATAACTTGTCAGAAATAAATGTTTTGCAGGTTATCTAAAAACTAATGGACAGGTTAAAAAAAAAAGTTTGTGTGTTTCCTGACACAAACCAACAACCCACTACACTCACTCACTTAATATCATATTGTGATGAACTGGGGTGTGACCTCAGATTGTGACAAATCACCTTTCAGAGGTCTACTACCTCCATGCGTATGTTTAAACAACAATATCTACAGAGCTTGATGTTGTAGGACTGTAGTAGAAATATTCAAACAAATTTCTGTTAAATATGTCTAAATATGCAAGGTCATTACGCAACCATTTATTTGAAAGGCGTCCCAAAAATTTTGTTTATACATCATTAGGTGGAGCCAGGGCAGCTTGGCGGCGTAATGGTAAGCACATGTTTCACAACAGGAAGGTCCTGGGTCCGAGTCCCAGGCCCGTGCCTGCGTGGGTTTTCTCAGTGTACACTGGATTCATCCCGCAGTCCATAGATATGCACAGATTGCCCCTAGGTGTGCATATGATTATGAATGGCTGTGTGGGTGTTGGCTGTGGTAGACTGGCGAGCTGGTGTTGTACCTCGCCTTCACTCAGTCGGTTTCGATAGGCTCCAGCTTCCCAGTGACCCTAATAGGAAGTGAATCTGCAACTGGTTTGACGGATAGAAGGAGCCAGCCCTTACTTTATATTTGTACTCTAACACCTTTTAGCACATTCTTGTCGATCAGGCCCTCTCATAATGATTCTTGCCCCACTTTACTAACTTGTATCATGCTCTTTCTGCTCTTTGCCACCCCGTAGTGTGTTGTTTCCCGTTTGCCATGTTACTGCCTACAATTTTTGTCACCTCTTAAGGCGTTTCTGCCCCTTTTGATCCCCTTTTAGCATGCTCTCCCCTTTTATGCTACCATATAGTATGTTCTTGTTCCTCTTTACCATATTTTTGACACGTTCTTGCCCCCTTTCCATTCCTTAGTGCATTCCTATTCCTCTTTGCTACCTTTTAATCATGTTTGTGCCTGTCTTTGTCCACCTTAGTTTATTATTGCCTACTTTTTCCACCCCCCGTCATGTTTCCCCCCCTTTTTTGCCATTCTTTGGTGTGTTCTTCCATTTCCTTACTGCCCCTTATTATGTTCTTGCCCCTCTTTGCCACCTTTTAGCATGTTCCTATCCCTCTTTAGGATGCTATTCCCCTCATTCCCACCCTATTTGTAATGTATGCCACATTTAAGCATGTTCGTGAGCCTTTTTGCCACCACACAGTGTGCCCTTGCAACTCTTTACCACTCCTTAATGTGTTCTTGCCCTTCTTCACACCTCTTGTTGTATTTTTCCCCCTTCTTCACACCCCTTATTGTGTTGTTTGAATTCCTCACCATCCCTCAGTGTGTTCACAGCCATTTTGCCACAGTTTAACATTTACCCCCACCCCATATAAAAACCTGGACATATGGACCATTAAGTTGTTTATGAAAATAACAGATTGGCTGCCAGAAATCCTACATGCTTGGCTTTGAGATGGTGACTGTCTGTTTAGAAATAGGAGACGGTGGCATACTTTTCCTGATTAGCCCATATGAGCGAGGAATGACTCCTGAACGCCTCGCCGGAAGTGGAGAAGTTCCGAGGTGGACTCCGGAAGGAATTCTTCCGTTCGGTCCATTTGCGGTGCATAATGAGGAGGACGGTCTGACTTCGGACTTTAAGATTCGACTCCGATTCCGATTCTGAGTCGATTCATCATTCACTCATGAGTCCAATGAAATATTTCAAATAGCACATGACAAGAATTACACACTGCAGAAGTGTTAATCAGCTTGAAACCTTTATAAACTTTATGTTGCTGTTTAAACATTTAAAAAATATTTTGCAGTATAATCATAATTTAATATCATGCTAGGTCAAGTACTCTTTTGGATTGCAGTGATATATAATAATGCAAGC
This sequence comes from Porochilus rendahli, assembly GCA_039654305.1. NCBI lineage: Eukaryota > Metazoa > Chordata > Actinopteri > Siluriformes > Plotosidae > Porochilus > Porochilus rendahli. The sequence goes on along the minus strand of JBCNYG010000005.1, from coordinate 24,830,430 downwards.
TGACTATCATATATATATATAAATAATGCTATCACTCATTCTCACTCATCTGCTGAACCTCTTAGTATTACATGGGTTGCTGGGAGGCAGGCGCCTATCTCAACCAGCACGGGGCAAGCTACCTGGAACAACTCAGGAATGTCAGACCATAGCAGGGTGAATACACTCGCAATCATTCACCCACACCTGGGCAAGTTTAAATAGCCAGTTAGTCTAGCATGTATTTGGACTGTGGGAGGAAACCAGAGTACCCGGAGGAAACCATAGCAAGCACAGGTGGGACACAAGAACGCCCTCGCAGAGGCCGGGACTTGAACCCAGGCCCTTCTTGCTGTGCGGTGGACGTGCTATCCACTCCAGCACCGTGCCACCCTGTAATGCTTGTTCAATTATTTGTACTTATTTTTTTAAATTTCAAAAGTGTGGAGCCGCTGCGATGGCCTGGTGAGCTGTCAAGGGTGTACCCTCCCCTCGCCAAGAGTTGGCGGAGATGGGCGCAAGCCTCCCCGCGGCCCCTAATTAGGAATAAGCGGTTCAGAGAATGAATGAATGAATGAATGAATGAATGAAGTGTAGAGCCGAAGCTTTGGAGTCGACTCCTGCGTTCCAGCTCATGGAATCGGAGAGTCGACTCTTTTTCGCGAGTCGCAGCTCGAGCACATGTATATGTGTCTATGTGTGTGTTACTGACTAAAAACGAGTCCCATGTCGGTGTTACGGCTTTGTTTAATTCGCCATCATATAGCGGTTCTTTAAATTAAACCAGACAGACAGAGAACAAAGCTGTATAAACATGTAATAACATAAACACACTGTAAGCACAACCATAGCTGAATAAATAAACAATGTTTTGGTGTCCAGATCCGTGACAGAAGAAAAGCAGGGTGTGTTTAATCGAATCAGGGATAAAAGAATGAAATTTGTCTTTAAAAATGACGATATGTGGTCAGAAAAGGGGTGGGGGATGTGCTGGTTTACCAAAAAAACGAGCCAGTGTGTAATGTAGCCGGCTTTCCCTGCAGTTAGCATCCTGCTACACTCCACCCTCTCCACCTCAGCATCCATGTTTTTCGCATCCGAGTGTGTGTGAGAGAGAGAGTGTGTGTGAGTGTGTAGGGAGTGGCAGCTACGG
>JBCNYG010000005.1:24703306-24732244 GCA_039654305.1 Porochilus rendahli | reverse complement strand
GACCCCGGGGAAGACCTAGGACACGCTGGAGAGACTATGTCTCTCGGCTGGCCTGGGAACGCCTTGGGGTCCCCCCGAAAGAGCTGGAGGAAGTGTCTGGGGTGAAGGAAGTCTGGGCATCCCTGCTTAGACTGCTGCCTCCGCGACCCGGCCCGGATAAGCGGAAGATGATGATGATGATGATGATGATGATGATTGAGTCTATTTAAGTCACATGACTAGATGATCAAGTCAAATATTTGACTTGGTTGTTATGTGGTTGTTTTTACAACCATAGAGTGTTTTAATCATGAACTTTGCAAGTCATGTGACTAGTCTAACCAGCAACACACGTGTACACTAATGAAAACAATAATAATAATAATATTAAAGTCGAATTGTGAGTTCGTTCTGTGCAACTGAATAAATCTGTATACATTAAATAAATAAATGGTGTATATCTCGAGTCACAGACTCAATTCGATCTGGACCGATCTAATGAGCTCGATGCTGTGTTTCAAAACACGTGGACGTCATGTTGTTGTTGTATAAGGGAAAGAAGCCACGCTAAATTGTGTAAAGGTTTCAACCTGAACCGGAGCACACTCATGACGTCTGCCCCTTCAAGAGGAAGACGGTGCCTTTAGTAGTAACCATGGTGAACTTCAGGCTGTGCCGTTAAAGGCCTACACAACTGTGTATCCGTAAAGTCTGTCCTTTGGTCTTTTCCATTGTGTCAGATGCACTAAATAACAGCACTATCAGTTCTTTTTAGTGTCTCAACTACAGCAGCGACCTTGTTTTCGCAAGCCTCGTGAAACCTGCACTCCCCGCGGACCGCGCAGGATGGACGAGGAAGGAAAGAATAGCAGGAAATGTGCGTCAGCTTTAGACCGGAAGGACAGTGGTTAGAATAACTCTGTGGAGTTGCACTTATAAATAGTATTTAGGGAAATAACAAAGTAAATTTAGCTAGGTTTTGCATTTTTAAGCGGAAAAAATTAAATAAATCACATGCACACACACACACACACACACACACACACACACACATACACACATACACACATATATATGTGTGTGTGTGTGTCTCATTAGGACTGAAATGCACGGTCATTCCAAAAAAAGTTTTAGCCAATTTTTGTTTGTTACCTATTTTTAGACAGGTGCTAGAATTTTTACACTTTATGCTTCTTGTTCCTGCAGGTAAGACCCGATCGGTGCGACGCAGCCTGTGCCCTCAGTCGTCTGTGTTGGGCAGCGGTGTCCTCTGGGAATGGGCTAATGACGAGGGCGGATGGACAGCATACGAAATGCACACCTCTACTTCGCTGGAGCACTGCTACCAAGCACGCCACAGCACTGCAGACTTGGGACCACATGGCCATAACTACGTGGTGGACTTCACGTCGCTCGAACAGATCAACAAGAACTCCGGATTTCGGCGGCGCATACGCAGACAGAGTGGCACTCCATACCCCCCTGCGGCAGCTTCGGGCACGGGCTCCGTCATCCACTCGGGGCCTGCGTGTACGTGCCAGCAGTGTTTGAGCCACGGACCCATGCCCGGCCGCTCGCGCCACTCTTTCTCGGCTGCCGCCGGCCCATCTTCGGCGTACTCGCCGTATCCCAGAAGGCCGCTTTCCGTAGGGAACATGGCTTGGGGAGGACCCTGGAGCCCAGCAGCGGCATCTATGTCTCAGCCTCCAGGGCCGGTGCACTCTTTTCCAGCTACTCCCAATGGCTTGAGGTGAGACTGAGGGATTGGGCTGGGAGTATTTCAAGATGGCAGCTGGCTGTTCGTAGTTGGGGGGGTTTCGGAAGATTCTGGATGGGAAGCTAGGCATTGAGCAACAGATGACACGGATTAGCATGTGGATACTTTTATAGAAGAGAGGATCGCCTCCTTTCTCTTTCCAGATCCTTCCTTTGGAGCACTCATCTTAGTCGCTGAGTGTTGAACTTCCTCTTGTTGTTCTTAAAGGTCTCGTTAGCACTTTTCCCATTAGCTTGTGACTCTTTGCTCTGTCCTTTGTGCTTAATTCGGTGTGACAGAAACCTTGAGTGTGAGCAAATCTGTTGTAACCGGAAACATCCGATCTCACCAAGCTACACCAGTGCCACGTGAATAACTAAGTCACACACTGGCTGTCTGAGACCTCAGAGCCTTTGGTAATACACAGGAACAGACTAGTGTTCATAACTAGTGGCTGTGAAGTTGTGATGTGGTCTGGTTTCAACATTGCAGACACCGCTGTAACACACACGCACCAAAAATATGACTATGTACCCTTATATGCGGTTATAGTGTGTGTGTGTGTGTGTGTGTGATATATATATATATTTAGAGAGAGAGAGAGAGTACATGGGGCGTATGAATGGATACACTTTTAATCTAACATTTATAAATACGTTTGAAATTGGCCTGCACTTAAGGGCGATAAGTGAAAAAATGCCCCCATGAAGAGCAGTTTACAAACACATGCTAAGTTGGTACGGAGTGTCCATGGTTTATTACATTTTATTCCGTCCTAGCGGGGACAAGTTAATGGCGATGAGTCATCTGAACAGTGCGTTTCTGCGAGGGACGGTCATTAGGGAGATTACACGGTCAAGTGCACCAGTGCAACCTCAGTCGGTGATGAAATGGAAATGAAATTAAACCTTCATGGTGTGACTGAAGGGGTGAAACAGGACATCTCCTACTGATACTGATAATAACCGCATCCCGTTGTAACACCGTTGTCTAGTTCTTAAAGCAAATTCGTGGACAGACGTTTTTTCGCGGTGACGTGACGTGCGAATGGGGTTTGTGTTTTCTTTTTCTGCCCGAGCTCGTGTTAAAACATCATGAGGCCAGGAAGGTTATAACCACTGAATGGAGTTAGAAAAGGGGAACCATGTAATTTTCAAGTCGCACATGTGTTATGGATTATATGTTTATTATAGTTTAGAACAATTTTTTTTTGAGTGTGACCCACTTTTCAAGGTCACAGAGGCAAAACTGTATATTCGGTTTCCGGACATTTTCTTGCTGCGCGCCGAAGCTGGGGCTTTCAGACTTGCTCTGCTTGTTCTATATTGGCATGTTATGAAACAGTCCTTTCGGTAGTGGCGGTGGACTATTTTTCTTTTTAAGATAATAAATGAAGTTTAGTGGTAGTTTAAGCAGCTTTAGTTTAACTTGTCAGGATTCCCCCAATAGGAGCTAAAGGAATGGATGTCTGGGTTTCCCTCCTAGACCTCTTGTGTCTGTGACCCGACCTTGGATAAGCGGAAGAAGAAATATGGCCGTAGATTAATTTTGAGTTTAGCTTTGATGTTTGTTTCAGTTTTAAATTTACTGCTCATTACTGCCACCTTCTGGAACAGGTCCATTGCTGTCTTCATCGTCAAAGTAGCCTAGCAACCATATTGTAAATTGAGAAACGAAAACCGACAGGACGAAAAAAGAGAACGGAGCTGTTTTTACCTGCAATTTCGAAAGCAATTTCATTTTATTGCTAGTTACCTCCACCATGAGGGTTCTGGGTGTGTGAGTGTTTGTTTTTTAGCATGACTATGCAAAACAGTATGTGAGGATTTTTATGAAATGTCTAACAGAGGTGGGCCTTGGGATAAAAACGGCTCTTTTGGAGATGATCCAGATAAAAAAAAATTCTTTAACATTGTGAGATCAGCAGATTTTTTTGGATGTGTGGTATCACAGCAGGCCCAGCAGGGGGTGCTGTGTCCTTTTAGGTGTTTTCCTCTCTCGTCTTGGCAGAGGTTTGCGCTCTCCGAGTGCTCATGTATTTGTTAACTATGTTAATTTCGCTCGAGACAGATGCGATAAATGCAAAATTAAATCTTTTTAAGTCTGAGTTGAAAACGAGTCCTTCTGACCAATCAGATTGCCAGACACTGTTGCGTAAATCCTAATACTGATCGGCGTTCGAGATTAATGATGATTAATCGTTGGTGATCATTATTTCTCTTTCCACAGCATTCCATCCATTCCATTACAGCTGAATGGCTCCAGCAGTGTGAGTGCTGCCCTGGCAGGTACTGTACACACATATCTCAAAAACATTTTTTTCCATGTGTCTTTGTCTGTAGTTCCTGTCAACCCCTCCCCCACTTCCCAAAATGTAAATTTTTGACCCGTAACAGGCAGAACTCGCCTTCCTTGTGAGTGTCAGTCAGTGAACCAGGCGACGATACCCCTGTCAAGTTAGTGTGTATCTGTATTTGGCTCAGATATTGTCAGGGCGGGGGATGGGGGAGTGTTTTCAAAAGTTTCCCCAAGTGGAGCAGTGAGAGCATGGGTACATTTTTAATACCATCCAAACGCTGTCCTCGCGTCAGCTTTGCTGTTGTCGAAAACATTACGCGACTCTGCAGTGTATTTGTCTGGTTGTGCCACCAGGCCACAGAACAGCTTCGATGTCATAGTTTTGAGATTGGAGTTGATGGGATGTTGGGGGAATTGGGGTGGGGTGGGGGGGAGTGTGTGCAGTTAATCACGAAGAAAGAAAGGGCCCTGCGAGAGACAGAACTAGGATAACGAGCTGTTTTCCGCCCTCTGCGGCAAGCCAGATGGGCACGGACTTCTCGGCGCCTGACGCTACAGCTCGCTAAAGCGCAGTCAGGTGGATGACACTCACTGTCAGGTTTCCTAACCGTCAAGGGATGCGCCGAACTCACGCCCTCATCACAGCATGCAACCACCCTCTCACTTGTGGTTGGCCTGCTCCACTTTTTGGCTCATCACTTTTCCTCTCCCCCTTCCTTCCTCCCCCTTTCCCTCCCTCCCCTCCCTCCCTTCCTCCCCTGCATGTTTTCCGCCTGGCTCTCGGGGCCGGCTGTCCAGGCATGGCTTCCATTTTGATGTCAGCAGCAGGACTGGGAGTTCGCTTCATGACCAGCCCCTCCGGCAGGCCCAACCAAGCCCAGGCCAGCTCCGTTAAGAGGGCAAAGAGACAGCACAGGACAGGTAGCTAAGCCGTGCCAAACCTAAACACCTAACCCCGCACTCCTGAACTGCCCCTACTGCCCACACCCTTCTTTTTTCTTCTCCTCACACGATTCTGCTGCTTGCTCAAAACACCGCTTGGTTTAGAGTGGTTTTTTTTTTTTTTGTTTTGTTTTTTACTGTGTGTTTGTGTGAGATGTTCAGTTTTGTGATTCACTGCCTGCGTGTACATACAGTAACGTATATATCTGTCGCATGCGCAAACAGTCACTCCGCCCTTCCGCCATATGCCTGCATCACTTGTCCGTTTGTGTCCGTCCATGACTTGCTTGTCACTTGCACGCCCCTTAAGCGCACATCTCAAGCACTGTGCATAACCCGTGTCACGTGTCAACACCATGCTGCGTGCTTCCGGGGAGGCCTGACGAGGTTCAGGCCAGACTGACACTTACAAGCAAGCCTAACCCACTTCCTTTTAATATGCGCTAACAAAGCCATTTCAGTTTCAACCTGGGTGTTCAGAGATGCCACTCAGCTTGTGTATAGTGTAAAGAAGTGCACTAGGACCCAGGAGAACTTATTAACCGCTGCTTATTGCATATCAACATCAAGTACCTCGCTATAATAGCTCGATTATTACTCTGAGAAAGTCGAACCAGATGATTTGCCTTTAGCCCTGGTTGTGTCGTATTCATTTTGGGGCCAGTTGTGCATGGTGCCTACCTCTTTCCTGGAGTACGCCTTACTGCTAAACTGCTTAACGTCTCACTTTTTTTTTCTTTTTTTTTTTACTCTTAACACACAATTGTTTGTGCTATAAATGCACAGCAAGGCTTTTTTGTTGTTGTAGTAGCACATCGTAACACGCAGGCCGCCTTTCGGGATATCGGTTTTGCATTCTTCGGAGCTGATTTGTGTATATCCTTAAGCCCTTTGAAGGGATGCTTCGCTTTTGGATGTATGTAAACTGCTTCCATTGTGTCTCCTCAGCTGCCCAGAAACCTGAAGAGGTCATAAAGAAATACATGGAGGAAGTGCGCGTGATCCCCGATGAGGTACGAGATACGTTAAGCTTGAACGTTACAATCGTTACCTGTTTAATACACCGTGTAGCACAGAAGCGCTTCATTCCCTAATGAACACCAATACACGACGTCTCATGCTTGTTTGATTAACATTGTGAGCTCATGCAATTCTAATGCAAGTAATATAATCTAGTCCTTCCTTGTCAGTGTAATTCAGCATATTTGCTTTGCTGGAGACTAAAAGCGAGTCGTGTCGTATCGTTCCAGGACTGTATGATTTGCATGGAGCGGCTGTCGTGCCCCTCCGGCTATGACAGCCCTGAAGGGGGAAGCCAGGCCCTGCAGCCTGACACAGTTGGCAAGTTCACTAAGTGTGGACACACCTTACACATGCTCTGCATGCTGGCCATGTACAACAACGGCAACAAGGTAGGACCTGTGCATTCAGCGCAGAGCTCGGCCTGCACGAGCAAATTCCCACGCACTCATGACCAGGATTAGGATTCTGAGGTTTATTTAACGTTTTATGTCATCGAGATTTCAAACGCACTGTTTTTGTGTGTTGTATTCGTGGCAGATTGTTGCCCATTTATTTTGATGTGCAGGAAAGGGGGGAAGTTAAAAGAGCAGGAAGTACGTAGTGTGTGAAAGTTTACTTAACACATGCGCGAGAGAGAGTACAGCCTCTCAAATTGTCTTGTTTATCTAAAGGCACTAATTTTTGTATCCATTAAGAAGGAAATGGCGGTGAGTATTAGATAATCTGAATGTTGAACAATTAACTGTGATGTCTTCATGAACATTTTATGTGTTGTTGTGATTGTAATTGCTCCATGTGCCTAGTGATATAGTTTTTTTTATTGAAACGTTCAGCTTGTCTGTTGTATACAAGCCAGAGCATTAAGGCCAATGTCCAACTGTTAAGTCATTAAAGGAGAAAGAACACTTGCTGCGAAAAGTAGTTTGGCTGACTGTTTATCTATTTTGACACTGTACAATAAGTAGTGAACGCAGTACAGTGATGAAATGTTCACATGAACGACTTTAGAGAAATTGAACGTAAACTCAATAAAGGCTTGCATACATATTTGCACATCAGAATACACCATTGTTATGACAAACCGCTTCTTCTTTGCGTAAGCTCGTATTATGTGTAGATGTGCCCACTCTTTTATTCAGAGGTTTTCTAGTTTATATCTGATTTGTTAGTTTAATAGCTGTATACTGTTATTTTTGCCATTATCTCACGTTGTATATGAATCTACGAATTCATAGTGAAACGGACTTCAAATGTCGGCGTTTTCAAACTCTCAAATGGATTTTAGTTGATTGCTACTTCGAAAATGTAAGTAGAAACCACCTGAAGACGAAAATATCACTTCAAGTACAAATCGGTTCATATCCAGTGTGATCAATTGGGCCTAATCATTTTTTAGTGTAAACAGCTGGACTTTGGTATTATAGAACCTCAGCTGGGTATCCTTGCTAGGCAGATTATTCTGAAGCTCTGAAGTTCACTGTGTTCTTGTGTTAATTATACGTGGCATTTTTGAATTCTAGGGGATTTTGTTGTGCTCATGCAGTACATGTGCACATTTAGCCATATTGAGTCATGTCACTGCAAGCCAATCGGACAAACACACAACATTAATCCAAATTGTCTGATATTTCACTTCATCTAGTGTCAAAGCTAATGAGCTAGAATTGCACAGTTTTTACATTTTATGGGCCGAACAGGTGGGGGGAAAAAGTTCCTGTGTATATATTGTGTTTATATTGTATGTATGTATGCTGTATGTGTATATATTTTGACTTTTTGACATGGTGTGTCTGTTACGTGACAGGACGGCAGCCTGCAGTGCCCCTCTTGCAAGACAATCTATGGCGAAAAGACTGGCACTCAACCAAAGGGCAAGATGGAAATATACAGCATCCCCCAATCACTCCCCGGACACCCCGACTGTGGCACTATACAGATAATCTACAATATTCCACCTGGAATACAGGTCTTTGATTCATCCAGTTGGTTTATATATATATGTGTGTGTGTGTGTGTGTGTGTGTGTGTTTATACATCCATTCATTCATCTTCCGGGGTCGGGTCGCGGGGGCAGCAGCTGAAGCAGTGAGGTCCAGACGTCCCTAGCCCCAGCCACTTCCCCCAGCTCTTCCGGGAGACATGGAGGCATTCCCAGACAGGCCGAGAGACTCAATGAAGCCAAAAGGACAACATTATCTGCAAAAACAGAGACGAGATCCTATGGCCACCAAACCAGAACCCCTAGCGTAGAAGTTCTATTCATAAAAATTATGAACAAAAAAATGACAAAGGGCAGCCTTGGCGATTATTGTAACCAATGTGGACCAAGCTCTGGCTCCGGCAATACAGAGACCGAACGGCCCGTTGCAACGGCACACACCACAAGGTAGCCCGAGGGACGCGGCCGAAAGCCACAAAGCACATGTGGACTGGTTGGGCAAACTCCCAGGCCCCCTCCAGGATCCCGGAGAGTGTGTAGAGCTGGTCGAGAGTGTCGCGGACGGGACGCAACCCACATTGCTCCTCTTGAATCTGTCGGCTGGATCCTCTTCTCCAGTACTCCTGAATAGACTTTCCCGGGGAGGCTGAGGAGTGTGATTCCACGATAGTTGGAACACACCCTCTGGTCCCCTTTTTTAAAAAGGGGAACTACCGTCCCGGTTTGGTGGGATAAAGAAGGTCCTCGAAGTACTCCTTCCACCTCCCGACGACATCCCCAGTTGAAGTGAGCAGCTCACCCGTTCCACTGTAAATAGTGTTTGTGGAGTACTGCTTCTCCCTCCTGAGGTGCCGGATGGCGGTCCTGTGTGTGTACGTGCATACACATTCGGTGCTCATATGTGAATTATGACTTTTATCCTTTAAGTACGTCATGAATAGATGAGGCCTTTTTGTCTCCTTGTCTCATTTCTGGAAGAGTCGACTGATCAAAGCATGTCTGTATCACCCGGTTCTGAGTCATACACTTTTAAAACCATGTCTTTTGATGAGCCAGACACTTTAATTACATCCGTTTTGTGCTCTTGTCCTCAGGGTTCCGAGCACCCAAATCCGGGTCAGCCTTATACCTGCCGAGGTTTTCCCCGTTTCTGCTTCCTCCCTGACAACGACAAGGGTAGAAAGGTATCAAATGGTTTAATTCTGTACTTGCTGAACCAGTTCTCAGACAAAACAGACAGAAGTATACAAACGACAAGGAACATTCTAGGAAATGTGGGGTGTTATTGAAAAGTGAAAATTAATGTTAAATTTCTTAAACCAAAACAAACCATTCCTCAATGAAGGAGCGTGGTGAGTGCTCATCGACGAGATTGCAGCGAGCGCCAAGCCTTCATGAAATGAGCGTTTTTAACCCTTTAATGTTCTGGGTAAATATTTGTTTATTTATTTATTATTATTATTATAATTTTTTTTTTTTGGTAGAGGTGTGTATGTTAAAAAAAAATAGGGCGTGTTGTTTTGAACCATAACATAAACATTATTTTAATTGTTTCCAAAACTTATTGAAAAAATTATAAATGCCATTGCTGTTTTTCGTGGTGTGGCCTTTAAAGGGTTAATACAGTGGGTATACAGTCACCCCCTTTTAAAATATTCACATTTGTTGCTTTGCAGTCTGAAATGAAGACACACACTGAAAAAAATTCCAGCTGCGTTTAATGAACGCAACTTACAACAGCCAAATGAGAGATAAATGAGAAAATAAACAATGACTGAAATAGTTACAGGATCGTTCCTGTTCTAAAACTACTCAGTCGGGTGAATCCAGTCACCTTTTCAACTTCACAGCAGCTAGTTGGGCTTAACCTACAATCAGATCAAGTAATCGATTCTAAGTAGTTCAACATAAATACATTAATTCATTCATTGAACCGCTTAACCGTACTAGGGTCATGTCAAGGTTAGAGTGTGGACAAAGGTTGGGTACACCTTCACCAGTCCATTGCAGGACCAGCACACCCACAAACATTCACGCTAAAGGCTAGGGACAAAGATAATTAGTCTTATGTTTATGGGGTCTATGGACAGTGGGAGGAAACTGGAGTACCTGGAGGAAACCCACACAAGGATGGGGGAGAACATTCAAACACCTTCGCCCAGCACAAGACCCGAGCCCAGGTTGAGATGGGCGTGCTATAACCACTATGCAGTCATGCCGCCCAGCATAAAAACAGCTACTGCAGTGCTTCAAGTGTAATTGAAAGTAAATTAACTATTGGTGGCAAGGCACTGTTAAAAGATCATTGGAGCTGGAGCATGGAACGCTCTAGGAGGTTTAACTTACTGTATTTTTTTGGAAATTTTAATAAATCAATTCTTTCAATATCTTGAAGATCTAGGATAATGTCTAGGGCCTGTGCAGTACATTAACTTGTAATTTCCCTTCAGAATTTCATATACCATATTATCCATGCGAAATACAAACATTATTAAAATTCTGATTGTTTTCTGGAATCAAGTGCAGTTACACCAGCATGGAAAAAATAAGATATTTTAAAATACACAGATTAATGGAGCACTTTGATGAAATGAAATGATGCTGAGGCTGAATTCTTCACCGCCCCACACTGTAGACTCATGCTGCTCATCAGTGCCATCAAGTTTAAGCTCTCCATACTGCTGCTTCCCAGGTGCTGGAGCTGCTGAAGGTGGCGTGGACACGGCGGTTGATCTTCACTGTAGGAACATCAAACACGACCGGCGAGCCCGACACAGTGGTGTGGAACGAGATCCACCACAAGACTGAGATGATGTCAAACGTGTCCGGCCACGGCTACCCGGACCCTAACTATCTGGAAAACGTTCTGGCAGAGCTGGCGGCGCAGGGCGTAACCGAGGACTGCCTGAAAAGGGACACACCTCGACCGCGTGAGCCTGAATAGACTACCAGATCCCGCCCCTTACATAAAATCTACGCAATTGTTAATCGGGCCTGACAATAAAGAGACACTGTGTAAGACCATGGTAAGAAATTTTGAGCAGGTAAAAATGCTTGGACTTGATGGCGTGTAATCGTAAGATGCTGCCATTGGATTTGAAAAAACAAAAAACAAAACCTGTACTGCATCTGTTGTGAAAAAAAATCCACTAGCTAGGATTTAAGAACTGATTCTGTGTAATATCTAGGTTTTAAAAAAAAAAAAATCAGCCAAACATGCAGGACCGCTCCGCCACACAAATACAGCCTTCCGTTGATAATCTTTCTCCACTGATTGATCTGATCGATCGGAAATGCAGACGCTCAGAGTTTTTACAGAAATCTTGGTACATTAGTTAAGGATGAGGCAATACGGGAAGATTAGTTGACGGTATGAAGTTTGTGCTGATGAATGTATATACCCTCACTCTGGTATTTTTATTTTTTGAGTGCTTCGGTATGTTCATTCCTGAACAGCTGTACCACCTTCATCGTACCGTCTTGAGAGGCAGCTATGATTTGGGTTCGAACACGCAATTTTCCATCGCACTTTAGCTCTTGCGGTGCTGTGAACTGTAAAGGGATTGCTAAAGCCAAATGTAGCTTTAAAGATAAAGGAAATAAATACGGATTAACTCCTGGCATGGCACATATTCCAACACGATTCCCAGTACACTTCTCCCAACCTCTCCGCGACTGATCACCACCAAGACCAGAACTGACAACTCATGCCTAAAATAAATCAATCAATAAATAAATAAATAAACCCCCCCTACAAAAGTCATGTGGCATTGCTTGGAGTCATATTAAATTTAAAATGATCCCTTGTAAGTATTGCAAAACAATGCATATAGTTTTCACTAGTACTGTATTAACTGTATTACAAAATTAAAGTGTTAGAAATTGCGACTATTTTTATCCATGCTTTTTGAAATGCTTTGTTGCTACTATTAAGTCAGATCATCGAAAGCAGACGGGAGGTGTTCTGTCTGGTCTTTTTAATATGTATAATGATCCTCTGCCCTCGCAGTACCCCTCCACAATATTGGCGCCCCTATACAAAAAGACTGGTGTGGAGAAATACTAATAAAATCCAATGTTTTTGTGCGCAAGCTTCATGTCAGGCTGAACAATTTTTTTTTATTTGATGTACTGTATTAATCCTGCAAGGGAAATTATTGCCTTTAACCCATCCAAAGTGAGCACACACACACTCGGAGCTGTAGGCTGCCACACACGCATCGGGACGGCCGGAGAGCAGTTGGGCCGCGGAACCAGCGACCTTTCTGTCCCAAAGCCGCTTCTCTAACCATTAGGCTACGGCTGCCCGCAAAAGACATCACAGTTTTTTAACGAAGATGCTGGGGCTTCAACCTAGGTCGTTATTCTGAACAAAACCAAGCACGGCACAATTGTTTTCCCCCTAACTGATGTTTGCATCCCATTTTCGAGTGTGTAGGAACCTTTAAGTGATTATCCAGTGACTACCTGAATAACGGGTACCAGTTCAAGGTGACACAGCAGCGAAATATCTTCATTCATTAGAAGGTGACTCCACCCCGCCACCATTCAACTTTTAATAATCTTTTCGAAGATGGGTGCCAATAACTGTAGAGGGAACTGTATTTCACCTCCTCACCTACCTCTAAATCACAGTTTTCGAATGCCAAGCAGCTTGGTGTGTGTGTGTGTGTGTGTGTGTGTGTGTGTGTTATTCCTCTCCACGTTTGGAGAAACCGATACCTCCTTACTTAAGGTGTGAATAGAGAATTGATTGCAGATCTAGAATTCCCATGATGCCGTGCAAGTTCCATTACTTGCCACAGCTGGTAAAGCTCATCTGTCATCGAAGGCTTCGCGGTATGCCACTCGTCTTTCCTTCTCATTCATCATCTGAGACGAGCATCGGGAAATAAAATATGAATGCAGCAAATATCTCTCCATTTATTTCTGTATAAAACGTACAATATTAGATGGACCTGCTGTAGTCATGCAGTGCAGCTGCTTGAAGAGATGTAAAGCTGTACTGTAATCATGTCACGGATCGAACCTGTGGGTGATGAGAAACATTCCGAAATATATCGTGAGGACCTGATTACCAAAAAAAACCAAGCCTTCCTTCACTTTGACTTCAGCTCATCCGTGCAGCATTGAAACCGATTGTTTAATACATAAAGCAACGATTACAGAACTATTAAACATTTATTACTTTCGTAGGCAAGTCGAGTTATTCTTGTAATATGGATTTTCTGAGCGAAGGAAAGCTGGAGAGTTCATGTAATTTGGTATACGGTAATCTAAACATAGGGAAGGTTTGGATTGTTTTTCTGAACCTTCTCGCTTTCAGGATGTCTCCTTGGAGCCTTGTGAAATAGGAAGAGCTTTGTTGGGTAAAATGAACAGAAAGTACATAATCAGGTCAGGCTTTTTTTTTTTTTCTCTCTGTCTTTAACCAAACCCCCCATACCAAACAAATATGAAATTCTTGTGAATCCTTTATATTTAGCGTCCTCCATCAGAGGGCAGTATTGAACTACGTACAAGATCCCCACCCGTCCAAAATCTCAGCCAGACGACTCCTCTTACTCAGAAATGATATTGTGGATTTTGTGAGGAGAGAGGAGGAGGGGGGGGGGGGAGAAATAGAAACATGTTTTCTCAGCTGTTGTCGCAGGCGTGATAATGTCTCCCAGTAAAGCTGTCGCCCCTACCTGTCATAGCAAAATAAGCATCTTCCACAACAGAGGCGGAGCAGGGCACGCTCCATTTGCTCAGGCCGTCACGAAGATGTTTTCTACGCAAAATGGTGTTTGTACGAGAAAGCCATGGCTCCTCCCTGACACACTGCGCACTTTAAGCCTGGGATGTGTGACTAGGCCATGTTGATGGTTCATTACTCAACATGATTTGAGGAGCACGCCAAAATGAAGTGAAGGGTGAATAAGCCATGTTCACTGTGCCTCACTTGGGGACGAACACAGGCTCGGAGGTATAGCCTGTTATGATTTAAAGTGATTTGGATCCCACTTGATTAACCACCTCTTGTGGTTACATTTAAAAGGTGAGTCTTAAAAGAATATCTAAATGCAGTGAGGCAGAAAAGTGACGAGTGGAGAAACCGGGACTGTTTTAGGCACATGATCAATAATGAGACCGTGTGCACAAGACAGAGTACCCGCTACTTCTCTGAACCTGATTATATTCCTATAATAACAAATCTTGAAGTGGTTTGTTAATCTTTCACCACTCAAAGACCTCTTCGGTGTGGAGTTTGCATGTTCTTCCTGTGCTTGCATGAGTTTCCTCTGGGAACTCGGGGTTTCTTCCTACAGTCCAAAGACAACCAGTTTTCCGAAGGCATGCAAATTAGGCTAACTGGCTGTCCCAAATTGCCCCTAGGTGTGAGTGTGATTGGTTGTGCATGTATCGCCCTGTGACGGTCTCGCGAGGTGTTCAGGGTGTACGCCGTCTTCACCCAGTGTCGAGTGAGAGAGTCACCAGCCTCCCTGCAACCCGATTAGGAACAAGCAGTTCGGTGAGTGAGTGAGTGAGCATCTGTAGTAGTTCTAGTGTATGAGGTTGCCATAGAAACACTCATGTATGACTGAATTGTACAGTTTTTGTAATTTTTTTTCTTTGTTGTTTGTTTCTAGCCACTGCACTGAATTATAGATAGGTATGGCTAATTTATACTTTCTTGGCAAAGGTCTACGATACCCGAATTGAAATCGGAGAATTTAACACAGAGTTACTTTTCTAAAAATAAATCTGATGTACGTATTGAACGCGGTCCTCCAGCTGAACTTTATGATTGCCTTTCTCATGGATGTCAAGATGAAGCCCACCTGAAATATCTGAAAACAATTAACTAAGAATGCTCCAATGAGCCAAAAATCCTGAAGCTGAGGACCTCTCAAAATCAATTTGGTCATACCGAGAGTAAAGCCGTGTCAGCTTTTTGAGTGCTGCACTCAATAAACGGAGAAATAATTCTGTTATGTCTAATAGATCTTCTCGAAATGGCTAGGAGCATTTACTTTGAAGCTACGTGTTGAGGGGCCAATGGGAGAGGGTTTCCTTTGGAACTCAATGAAGACACACATCAATCTATACTTAATACAACTTCTGTAAAATGGGGAAAAAAAACATCATACACATTCATCATACACAACTGTTTTTAATTAGACGACTGGGGATTAAGGATTATACCTAATATTTCATCAAAACAAATGTCAATTGTATATAATAAATTTACTATTAAATTAGTGTTTCAGTCGTGTAGGACATCAGCGGTTCCTTCCGGCAACAACAAGTACGTGTGAGTGTTCCGACACAAGGCATGCTCAGAGACATGTTGCCTTTCTGATTGGCTGTTCCAGCCTGGTAGTGACGTGAACTTGTTGGATTGGCTGGGCTGTGTCACTGACCCTGTACATCCAGTGCTGTCCAGGCCAGTGCTGTGCTGCACAAATAACAAGTGCAGAATCGCGGAAAACATTTCATTTGTGTTCCTAAACCAACTGACGACAGGAAAGCCGACTTGGCAAAACGTTAGCTACGCGAGCCATTTTGGATTTACTGTCACGCACATCTCCGGCAGCGTTCTCGTCCTTAGAATGTAACGTCACACTGACTCCACAAGACTCCTCCCTCTGTGGTGTGATGTCTTTTTTTTTATCGCTCGCAGAATAGATCTGCCTGTTTACCTGTGCTGGACAAAACGGACCAATGGGTTCACGTCATTCGCCCCGCTAGTAATCCGCAGTGTGAAATCATCCAGTTTTGTGCTTTTTATGGAGATTTATGTTAAAATAAGCTTTTGTATCGCTTAAGCGTTTTACATAGCCACAAATTATGCCATAAAGATGACCAATACCGGTATATATTAACCTTTTCAGCATACATTTGGACTGATTATTGTAAACAGACAATATTTATACTGTAAATAGCATGACAAATCACTCACATACTATTACTCATATGCATATGTGAATGTTTTTTTATTGATTGGTACATCCTTAAGACATGCTTTCACATGCTTTTCCTGTGAAAGCTATCTCTTCATGCTCCAGCTTCAGGAACATAATGAGCCCCTCTCTGACTCCATCTTATTAGGAAACATCTATGCTGTTTGTTGTCGGTAATTAAAATGAGTAGAAAAGGGGGGCTGTGATGAATGTACTCAAGTGCAAATACTGTTGGTCCCTCAACCGACTGCTCATTTCCCTCCTCGTGCTTGCTAATGAAAGGCTGCGATAATGTTCTTGATTTCGACACAAATGACATTGTAGGCTGTACCGCCTGTGGAGTAGGGGTGGTGGAGGAGGTGGCGGTAGGGGTTGGGTTTGAGGGGAAGCAGAAGATAAAATAAAGACAAGTTAATGCACTTGGAAAATTTACGCTTTTAAAATACCCCAAACCACCCCACCCCACCCCCACCCCACCCCATTATATGGCACAGGCATACAGAAGTTTAATGACCGGCTCTTAGAAACAAGGGGGTGGAGTCCCGTCTGGTTTTATGGCTCCGTTCGTTTCCGCGTTCAGTCGGAATCTGACCGAATCGACCACATCGAATGCAACCTGTAACAAATGTGGTCAGTCAGGTTCAAACCAGGCTGCATCTTTACCACCGAGCAGGATTCGTTAACAGGGATCATTTGTCAGCACAAACCTCCAGCTCAGAGTTGACCTCTGGTGCAGCTGTTTAAAATTCAGCTCTCACAACGCTGGACCACCCGAGTCATCATTTCCCAGATTCCGTGCCAGGAGAATAAACTATAATCAGTAACCTGCTGATAGGAAAGCTCCATCAATCTCAACCCCTCTATCTTACCCAGAATCCACCGTCCCAAGTGCGAATATAGAAGAATTCCCAGGCATAGCAAAATTACAAATGGGTTACGGTATGGCAGTGGGCAATTGCAGGACTTGGAGCGTGGTAGTTTTCTCTATACTGAAGGGAAATAAGCATTCAGACCCTCCGTATTGTTAACGTATGTACTTGTAGTGCACAGTGGGGCTGGTGACAGGGTGTTGGGCTCGTGATTGAGAGGTCGTGGGTTCAAATCCCCATAAGACCCCACCGTGCTAAGACCCCTGGGCAAGGTCTTAACCACAAGTGTGCCTCTGTCCACCCAGCGTATACGTTTTTACCAGTAAAACATACTGGGAAAGTAACCTGCGATGGACCAGCGCCCATCCAGGAGGGTTGAACTCCTAGTCGCTTCACGCTGTAGAAGCAGGGGATAAGCTCCGGCCTGATGAGCCAGTAGGCTCAGGTGTAAAATGCCCCACAGACGTACCTTACATTAGCTTTTTAGTGAATCCACTTAAATGGTATGTCTTTATTTAAAATAAATTGATGGCGGGCTTATTTGGACACCACAAATGACCAACATTAGCACTTTATTGCAAGGCTATTGTTGCCAATTACAGCTACGAGACGTTTGATAAGTAGCAATTAGCTTTTTTCAGTATTATAACTCAGTTTTGGCCCATTGCTCTTGGCAAATTGTCTTCAATTCCCCAAGGTTATAAGGATCCCTCTGATGTACTTAGAGTTTCAAAATCCTCAATAAATTTTCAATGGGATTAAAGTCGGGAGACTGACTGGAGCATGTAATGGCTTCTTGAGTTTTTTTTAGCTGTATGTTTGGGGTTAGCGTCTTCTTGAAACGTCCGTGCTCTTCCCAGATTCAGTTCCTTGAGCCGAAATTCTCAACGTCCCAAAGCATTCGCAGCATTCATGTTTCCTTTGCGGACGCAGAATGCTGCAATAGCAATTGCAGAGACGCAGCCCTGTTTCGTGATGCTCCCACCCACATGCTTCACTGTGGGTATGGTGTTCTTGGGATTAAAAACGCAACCTTCCTTTATTGTCAAAGAGTTCTACTATGATTTCATCTGACCAGTTTGTATTCTTGCAAATGAGTTCTACGTAACTATTTAAGCGAAAGGTAGTATTGAGTTCATTGTTAATTATTAACACGGGTGTTTAATGTCTCTGCTGTGGCTCTGCAGCATTTTCTATTAAAGCCTTGTTCATTTTCAAACTTTAATCAACCCCCTTATTTGTTGTTCCTGTTTTAAATAAAGTGGTACCACAATTTCTTTGAATTTCTGAGTGAATTCACGGCATTCGCCCCATTAATCAGTCGCATCGCCACATCGCATTAATGAGTGTTGATCACACCGGGTATGTTCCTGACTCCTGCTGGAAAATTGCAAATTTCCAGGAGCTCTCCCTCTTGTGAGTACTCCAAAGAAAAAGCAAAACACAGTCGAGCTGCTCTCAGTTCATTACTGGCAGCTGACAAAGCCAAGCTTCCAGCTCTTATCACGCAGCTCGTAATTAATAATGTAAATGGATAGGAATCGCATGCTCCAGGGGGTTCCTTAGTGCCATAACATTTCCATTTCTGCACCTCGTGTGTGTTGGAGACTGCCTCAGTTCAGACTGTGCTCTGCCTCCTTTCGTCTTAGCCAGTAGTATGGAAGATGCCAAAACAATGGCCTTTAGAATAAATATTCAACCAAGACGACTGTAAGACGTCTGCTAAATTAGCTCCAAACCACGACCTCTGGCTCACCTCTCCCAAGCATATCGGCTTCCTCATTAAAAAGATATGCTGTATGTTTTGCTGGATCATTTTGAGCAAATGTGTGTGTTTTTTTTTTTTCCCCCTTGGTGCGCCGGCCACTCGTACGATATATGAGGTAATAAGTATTTTTTGGCTGCACGTCAGTGCTGTGAGTTAGGATATTAGCTTTTTAATTAGATAACAGGTGAAATATTGGAATGTTCTGTCAGGACCTCGGTATTGCGTTATGGCCTCACTTCAGGCCACTACTCGGGTCTCCTTCAAAGACAGGTCTTCTTTGCTAACGGCCCTCACGAGGAATCATCTAGACTCTCCCTTTCCTGATGCCGTCCATCAAATTATCTATCGATCCTCAGCTGAAAATTGGACAGGAACCTCTATCTAGACCAAAGCCTAACCTGTCTCTCTGGTTTAATGGGCAATATTGGATGATGGGGAGGTCTTCAGACAGAGAATGTGAGGTGACCAATCGCTATAAAAACAATAAAGACAATGGGGCAGAATGAGAACGGTGTGCGTTTTGTGGGTTAGTGCTAGATCCAAGACTTCTAACAGTGGCTGCTTTAGCACTCTAGGGTGGGGTACTAAAATACAAGTCAAAAAGGAAACGATTAATCAAAGTAATTTGTCATTTTTGGTCCGTTCTAAGAATTGCTTGAAATAAATGCACAGAGAAATAAATAACCATGAGGCATTATTGGATTTATCCAAGAGAAAGATTATAAAAACTCTTTATTCCTACTTATACCTTCTTTTGTGCAGCAATTCATATTTCGCCACATTATCTCAAAAATCTATATTTTTTAAAATGTATTTCTATTTATATTCTTTTTTATTTTATTTATTTTACATGTTTAAATTTGACGTGGAGACACTTTGCTGTCCCTTGTGCTGTAAACTAAAAAAAAAAGTCACACACACTAATATTTTCAGTAGTGCATTTATCCTTGATGACAGCATGTGATCTCCATGGCATTGCTGCTCCAATTGGTCCAGTCGAGGCTCAGCAACACTAATGTGGCAATAAAATGAAGTCAGCTGATCATCTAAATGTAGTGAATGAGCAGGTTATCACACCAATGGACTTTTTCTTCCCTGATGGCACGACTTTTATATATAAGACTTTATGGAGTGGTTCAGTTTTTCCCTCATCGATTCAAGACGTCGGTGAAGAAATGAATGTTATGTTGCTTAATTTTGTTGGAACAAGGCCCTGACGCTTATGTGCTGTAAGCAAGGATAAAGGCGGAACAACAACCTATTTTTTTGGCCGGCAGTGTGTTTACACATTGAAAGGCAGCGTAGTATCCCATGTAGTAGAAATTAATTATTTGCTATCTTTGTGTAGAAATAACAATTAACAAGCAATCAGCAATGAAAAAGGGGAAAATCTGAATATGGGATCAAGATATTTAACGAATTGTAGCGCTTTCTTGAATACAGTACAAATTAAATCGAAACCCAGGTATTGTCATAATATCATATTGGATGGTCAAGAGTAATGGTCTTACTTCAGGTTTAAATTTGTATACAATCTTATTTTACATATTTAACCCCTTTTGTTTATCAGCTACGCAATTCGTCTAGCTTTCTTCTATAGCATGATAATTGGATTAGTGCTGGTTTTTTAGGTTTTTTAAATCTTTCCTGTCGTGGAAACCTTGTCGTTCCAAATTCCTGTCACTGGACACTCCTTCCACATCCATTAAATACGCATCTGTTTACCGAACGCTTCATGTCAATCAGTAGTCTTAGAATCCTGATTTAGGACTACACGGGAAGTTCGGGCTTCCTTCACATTTCATTTATGTGCAGCAAGGAAACTTTACCAGCAGGTATATATTATTAATCAGTCTTGCCATAATTTAACATTTTAGTGAATTAAATGATGAAGAATCTCTGTGCAATATCCTGCTGTTTGTTTCTGCTGTCTGTTCATTAGATTCAAACTGTTTTCTGGTCAACAGTGCAGCACGCAGGAAAATTTCCTTACCCCTAGCAGAGATTTGACAGACTCTTATAGAAACCTGTATGTCAATTATTGTCTATTAGTTGTTTGTGTATATATTGGTGTAAAAGAAAGAAAGATTTTAAGTTTGAAGTTTAAAGAAAGGAAAACCTTCTGTGCACTCCTGTGACACTGTAAATGTGTATAATTTCATCCTCAGGTGGTTTTTACTTGGATCTACAAAGTTACGATTTGCTTAAACGTGTTCAATACTTTGCATTAGCTTGTTTGAAAAGGATACCGTTTGTTGTTTGCTTCAATCTTGCGAGAGTGTGAAATCACACGAATGTGATTTTCTGTCCGAGAATTGCCCAAGATTACCTTTTCGGATGTATCATCCAAGACACTTGTGTTGGTGCCGTTTAACCTTTGTTTTGGGGTCGTATCAATATCTGTAATGTAAAGCTTATGCAGATAAAACCACAGCTCTTCTCCACCGATGTTCCACCATGTTTCCATTGTAAAAGTCGCCGCCTTGCGTCCGTATGACAACGCAGATCACCCGATGCATCATTTTCTTTCAGTGAGCGAGTTCATCGTTTTGTTCAAGGTTTCATAAGCTTACGCAACCCTTCTGCGTATTTCACTTTTTCAGCAGATATCAAAAGTTTACGCTCTGGATAAGAGCGTCTGCTAAATGATGTAAATGATGCAAATGTTTTCAAGCAGGTGAAAGTTGATACATGCTTAATGACCTGATCTCTGCCCTGCACGAGGTTGCACGCAGCCTTGAACACCGGTGCTGATTTCACATGCCTTATGCGACCGTTTAATTTTTTCTAATCATTTCTAAAAATGTTTCTCGTGTTCTCGGGTTGTCTCGTGTGCATCCGGTGTCCACGCATGCCCACTACAGCAAACAATCAGGCTGCCTCTTGCATATGCCACCTTGCATACCAAGATGAAGAAGCTTAACATGACAAATGGTGGCACCATTTTACTCTTAGTGAATTTGTCGTGTTTGCTGCACAGTGTCCCGGGTTTGGATTACTCGTCTGTGTAGAGTGTCTGTGTTCTCTTCATGTCCATATGGATTGTTCTGGGCTCTTAAATTTCTTCACACTCTCCAGAAAACACCCTAGTTGATGAATTTGTGTATCTGATTTGTCCTGTGGTGTGATTTATCCAGTCTGGGTACGGTGTCCTGTCCTGGACAATTGTACTGTGTATTCCCGATGCTCCTGGACCCTGACCGGGATCTAAAAGATTGCTGAAGATGAATGGATTATCTGATGGTGTCTATGTAATGCCGCGTCCTGAAAAATACTCTGGTACAGGACGCGAGTCAGAAAGTGCCAGCAAGGTTCCTGAAATATGAAAAGCCCACGATGCTCTTTCCTCGCAATCCCGTACGAAACGCTTCTATTTGCATGAAGGTGACATATTCCCAGACACTCTGCCCTGAGCGTGTGGTGATTAATGATTTGCATTTAACCGCCACGCACGGTGGAGACTACAAAACCTTGTCCTTTGGGTTTTCTTTATTTAATTCGGTGGCGCAAAATGAGATGAGAACGCTCAAGAATCCCTGTGCACGAAGAAATTTATAGCTAACGACTGCTTTGGCTCAATTAGCAACCTGATGGGAAATGTGATATCCTATACTGCAAGCCATGCTAGCAAAGGAAAGGAGGGGAAAGCAATGATGATTACAGCGTACTGAACAATAATTAAGATGTTAAAATGGCCATGCTGCAGTTGTGGTACGGACGGTGTTGCCTGGCTGGAGAAGCTGTCTTCTCAACAGGTACGTCCCTGATCACGTTGACGCTGTAAACGTGACTGCAGTAAACACACAGCCGTGTTTTTAGCTAGTGTACCTTTCCATTATAAATGAAAGATACCATTAGCCATGGAACATCTCTACATTGTGTTTCTTAGAAGTCTGGAGTTGTATTAAAGTGTATTTTGAATACGCTTCAGAGAAGCAGTACGCTTTAACAACCATGGACAAAACATACATCTGTCCATCTATATGGTGGATGAGTCACTAATGGGTTTGAGTCGTTGAACCGTGTTGTAGCGTCTGCCTAACCCGATTTAATATCCCTGGTGATTTTTTTTTAAAAAGAATACGCGCCGGTTATGGAAGATGAACGAACCAATGAATGCAACCTGTATGATCCAACATTAACGAACATGGCCTGCAAACTTCATCTGACCTCCGGGATTAAAGATTCAAGACAACTTTAATAACACAGTGCACTTCTGTACATACATATATTTACTCATTCAATCATTTTTGAACCTGCTTAATCCTAATTTGGGTCCCGGGGAGGCTGGCGCCTATCTCAGCCGACCCTGGGCCATTGCAGGGCCTGTATTAAATGTGTATGCTTATCCTATTGTGTGTATAGTTATTATAACCGTGAGTCGTTAGCCTCGATGGTTATTAATTCATATCCAGAGGGAGTGGAATAACAGTTTTATTCTATCCTAAGGATTGTAATAAACACAGATTTTCGGTCATTGTTTTCTCCTGTAGAGTGTCTAGAGTGCTGCGGCCGGGACGAAATCCGCATGGTTCCCCCTGAATCCGAGGTTTAACCATCGGTCAGATCCACCTCTCCAGTACTCCCGAAGTCTCTAGACTTTCCCGGGTAGGTGGAACACACCCTCCAAAGCCCCCTTTTTTAAAAGCACATCTGCCTCGCCGCAAGAAGGTCCTGGGTTCAAGTCACGGGCTTGGCGCAGGCATACCTGTGTAGAGATTGCACGTCTTCCCCATGCCTGTGCAGGGTTACTCTGGTTTCCTCCCACAGACCAAAAATCTGCTCATTAGGACGATTGGCTGTCCTGTGAATTGGTGAGCTGTTCACGGGGGTACTCTGCCTTTGCGCGGAGTTAGCTGGGGAGCGCCGCAGCCTCTCCACGACTCTAGTCGGATGAATAAGTTTGACATATGAATGAATGAAAAGTATCTTTAGTTTTACGTTGAAATTGTAATTCTTTCACTCATACAATTTGGCACGATGTCATTGTTACGTGTTAACGCACAGCTCATTTAAATACCCCATTCTGACTGATCAAGCATTCAACAGTCTGTTATTTCTGACTATAACATAGCGTTACTATGGAGCCTATTGTTATTCTAAAAATCAATATGTTGGAAGCAGCCGTGTAATAAGCCAGACAATGTACTGTACAGCGAGGTGGTCACTATCATAAAATAAACCCTGACTGGGGATCGAGACCCCGAACGCTCTTGCTGTCCATTATCTCTTTCATGTTACTAAGCCCTACAAATAAAGTGTGTTTTGATCTCGAAATGTGTGTATCTCTATCCACCCTGTTAGCATCAGCACTTCCGTTTTTGACCTCTGGGGTTAATACATGCATTGGCTCTGCTGCAATATATTTTCAATTTGGTCCAGTGAAATTCTTCGCTAAGTCCACAGCTGATGACGGTCTGACATAAATAATATCTCAAGAGGCTTTCAAACTGGGACCTGTGACCTCGGCCCACTCTGCTCAACTCTGTTACGAATTCATGAAGGCTGGAAGGCAGGGTGTTTGCTGCACTTGCAAACCGCAAGAGTCTTGTGACGCTCATCTGTCGAGATGAGCTTCCTAGTATGGACATTAATATCGAAATGTCTGCTGTAGGTTGGTGGTCCTGAGCTGGGGACATTGTTAGCGGTAAAAATGGCCCTAAATAGGATTTGAATCCTGGAATCATAAATGTAGGGGTTAAAGGTCAGGTCTCGCAAATCGGCTTTCTCACCAATGGTCATACAGTATTAATGAGAAAGCGGCGAACGTGTTACTGCATATACGGGACTCAGTTCCAGAATGCATTGCAGCTAACGGCTAATTAGCCGTCCATGACACAACTAGCCTAATGGCATTGATGCAGGTATTAGCATGCTTGTTGATGCTCTGGGAGCTGATCTGTTTAAGCAAATGAGGAGGTGGACAGAGTAAAGGATTAAAGTGCTGCTGCATGGCTTTATTTAGAAATGGAGAGATGAAACGAGGGCTCAGTCCCACGGGCACCACTGTCGACAGTTGACTGTTACCCAAAGTGAAAACACATCCAAAAAGTACAGCTCAGAATTCCAGTGTAAATGAATCTTGGATGGCATTGGAGATCATGTGTTAATTATAAAAATTCATATGCAAGTCTTTCAGGAGGAACAAGCCCACCAACCACCACTCCCCGACCCCCCCCCCCCCTTAATAATAGCAATTGAATTCAAGTTCAATTTCTCGCTACTTCTTTGACACGGATGCTACGAGTCGACAACCTCACACACACACTCAAATGAGCCCACATTGACTCAGTGCCAGGAGACAGTGCTGCTGCCAAGAGATGGCAAATCAGCAGCAGACACTTGGGTCGGAATCGTGCATCTTCGAGTAAACAGCCGTGATTGTTTTTCTCCGTTGGTGTGATAGCTAAGGGTCAGAGCAAGACGTGCGGCTAAAACCACAGCTTTCTTTTTAAGAGAAACTTCTTCCTTGGATGTTTGGACTTCCAGTCGGGAAAAGGAAAATAGTTTTAATAATGCATTGGCCATTAATCAAACATGGGCTTCTTTGGAAACCGTGCACGTTATTGGGTTGAAAGCAGTGCACCTCGTTTATATCCTTCCTTTTGTTTTTCCAGCGAATTAACAAGATCTCGGAGTCTAAAAACTAGTAATTGACTTTTGCGCCTTCACGGGGGATCAGAGCGATAATGGATCACTTGGAGGTGCGTTAAACCGTCCTGACGCATACGCAGGAAATAATCCACACGCGTCTATCTATGTGTCGGTCTTGGAAGTGATTAACGCTCAATCTGAGGCTAAAGTGAACGGAGCAGGCCACAGAGGTGCTACACCTAATTCATCCGTTGCTCATTCCTCACCTCCCGCCTGTGTGTACTTACTGCCCTGCAAGGCGCCTTTACTGGTTCGAGCGGTTCATTAAGAATGTGTGCGTGATTAATGAGTTCCACAACAGGTTTTGCTCATTTGGAGGTTAGGGGCTTATTGATTTCGCTGCACCGTGCCTGTACGACGCATCGGCATGGATCAGTGTGTGCAATGATGTCCTCCTGTTTATCATCAAAACAGCTGTGAACCCCTGCAGCTGAATGTAACCTGCCTATATGTACTTCCAAATCCTTTGGAGCTCAAACTAAATGACATTATTTATCTTTTCTCTTTTTTTATTTCCCATATCATACCTTTTCTAGACACCAACACCATTCTGACAACTGTTTACCATTTCCATAAATTATCAAAAGGGATTTGACCATATAAAATATGTATTATAGCATTTATTGTGTTGCAATATTTACGTTTCTGTTATGTTTTACAGTTTACGTCTGTGTGCCTGTGTACACTGGAGAGATCTCTTATTACTAACAATGCAGCTGCTCCATTTTCTAAAATCCTAGGCTGACAGTGGATATAGAAAATATTCCCAGACCAGGGGCTGCTCACTGTATCAACACATTTCTGTAATGAAGTGTATTTCCCCGTTTCTCAGAGACTCTCATGAGATGTGGCGAAATATTATTTCTAATCAGAAAATTTCTAATGAAACAATCACCCCCAGGCTTTATGGCTGATTGGTTGGAAAGCATTCTTTTGCTGAAGACCTAAAAAAAAACAACCCTACTGAAGAAATATTATACAGATTTAATTCAGGCAGTCTGTGTCCGATTGATGTCTTGTGCATTGCACACAACGATATTGGTTATATATATACTGGCCTGAAACAGATTCTTTCATTGGTCGAATTGAATTCGCTGACTTTAGCGTTTAATTAATTTAAAATACACTGAAGGAACGTCAGAATCCAATCCAAATATCAAATTTTTTAATAAAATGTATGTAGGATACATAAATACAAATACAAAACAAAAGATGAATATCTTTATATATTTTACTGTATATATTTATATATCGTATAGTATATCTTTATATATTTTACTGTATATGTTTATATATCGTATAGTATATCTTTATATATTTTACAGTATACATTTAGTTGACTTTTTTTTTTCCTTTTAAACTTTTTCTTCTCTTTATCCCCTCTTTCATCTCAAACTCGGACTTACATCACGCCTTCAGAAGAAGTGGGCCGGATTAAGCAGTGGGGAGGTTAAAAGAGTTCATCTTACAGTCCAGAAAACTGTTCCGAGGATAATGATGGAATCTTAAAACTTTTAGAAATAAGAATTTTTTTAAAAACCAGATTTAAAAAATTAACATTTAAAAACTCAAATACAACCTCAACACCTTCCACAGAGGAACCACATCATCCCTCACAATCGATGCATTCAATGCCAACCAATGTCTCCTCCCCTGCACGTTTCTACTCAAATTCTGAAAACCTGTCTGGGGTTTGAACCTACAGCCTCCTGTCTGAGAAACAAACATACAAACCTTTCAATCACCAATAATCAATCACTTATCTGTCATCAATAATCAATCACATTGTCAATCACATCAATAATCAATTACTTATCAATAATCAATAGGCAATCAGATCAATAAGCAATCACTTATCCATATTCAGTTGCTTATCATCAATAATCAATTACTTATCAATAATCAATTGCTTACATTACTAATCAATTACTTATCAATAATCAATCACTTATCTATAAACAATCACCTTTCAATCATCAATAAGCAATCACTTTTCAATAATCAATTGCTTACATTAATAATCAATTATCAATAATCAATCACTTATCAATAACTAATAAGCAATCGCGTATCAATAATCAATCGCTTATCTATAAACAATCACCTTTCAATCATCAATAAACAATCACTAATCATAATCACCTTTTAATCATCAATAACAATCACTTATCAATAATTAATAACTAATCAATAATTAATAAGCAATCACGTATCAATAATCAATCACTAATCAATTAATAAACAATCACTAATCATAATTTTTCAATCATCAATAAGCAATCACTTATCAATAATCAATCATGTCAATCATCAATAATAAATCACATATCATTAATAATCAATCACCTATCAATAATTAACAATCACTTATCAATCATCAATAATCAATAATAAATCATCAATAATCAATCCTCTATCAATTACCAATCACTTATCGATTGTCAATAATTAATCACTTATTAATCATCAATAATCAATCACTTATCAATCACCAATAATCAGTCAACTATTAATAATCACATATCAAACACCAATAATCAATCAGTGACCTATTAATAATCAATCACATATCAATCACCAATCAGTCACTTAATCAACAACCACTGTTTTTTTTATCTGATTTTTTTGGTGTATATTATAAACTGAAGTGGAAGAAATCGGGGTATCCGGTTTCACTGGGGGCGCTGTGTGTTTTGGACCCATGAACTGTGGAAGGTCTTTGGTCTGCCGGTCTGAAATATCGTAAATACCAATATATAATATATTCATCCCCCATAAATCGTATGCAAATTGCTGGACTTCCCGATCACATATCTGAGTTAATTATCGATCATTAACAGGATCAACATGAATATAAATATGAATACAGAAATTGTAAAAGCTTTGGAATGAGTGATCAGGACTTACTGCACTATTTAACTATTGTATGAGAAGTTTATTCTCTGAAGTGAGTGTACGATTATTTTATTATTTTACTTTGGGGACATGTTGAGATATGGGGTCATGAGGGACCAATCAGAGTCTAGAGCTAGAGGACGAAAGACCAATCAGTGGAATGGGCCCTATATAAGCCAACGCAAGCTGGTAGACCAGGTCCGAGGTTTTTCACTCGGAATAATTTCTTCTGTGTTATTGATTATATGCTTTTCTTTTCCTAAAGGCTAAATAAACACCTGAAAATGGATTTAATCTCTTGAACTGGTCACAACATATTCTACACACACACACGCACGCACACACACACACACACATACGCACACACACACACTCTAACCTCTCTCTTTTTTAATCTCTCTAACCTCACTCTCGCACCTCAACCTACACAACCTGCCTGCAGTAACCACAGTGTTTCATAACGCGTGCACACACACACACACACACAAACACTCAGCTGGTGCTTTATGTAAAGGTGTAATGTTGGGTTGGACATCCAGGTTGTGAAGCTCATCAGACAGGACACCCCGTGTCTTTCTCTGAGATCTGATATATCTGCATTCAGCTTCAGAATGATATGCATGCAGAGGTGCATCATGGGTAATTTAATTAGTAATTCCTAAATTGTTATTTCTGTTGACAAATCACAAATTTATTCATTCATTCATTTTCCGAACCGCTTATTCCTAATTAGGGTCGCGGGGAGGCTCACGCCCATCTCAGCCGACTCTGGGCGAGGGCGGGGTACACCCCGGACAGCTCGCCAGGCCGTCGCAGGGCCATCAGTCACACAACCATTCGCACTCACACTCACACCTAGGGGTGATTTG
>JBCNYG010000005.1:24567643-24581321 GCA_039654305.1 Porochilus rendahli | reverse complement strand
TGAGTGTGACTCCAAATCCAGACCTCCATGGGTTAATAAATTTGATTTCCATTGATAATTTTTGTGTGATTTTGTTGTCAGCACGTTCAATTATATAAAGAGCAAAGTATTTAATAATAACATTTCATTCATTCAGATCTAGGATGTGTTATTTTAGGGTTTCCTTTATCTTTTTAAGCATTATATATAAAATCCTAAGATGATGCTATAGACTGTAATTGCAATGTGAGTTTTTCAATTGCACCTGAATGTGAAGATCAAAGTGCTGTGTTTTCATAGTGAAATTAATGCAGCAATTATTTGTTTTCAGCAGATTTGTATCTCAGAAAGAAAAAAAAACACCCTTTGTCTATAAGTTAATGTTTTGATAGTCTGGTTCTTCATATCTGAATAATACAGAAGATAGAAAAGCAGGATATGAAGGATAAGACAAAAGATATTGTTGTTGAAGTCGGTGAAAGAAGTGAGGATGCAACTAATGATCCGCTTTGTGTCTGGATGTCTTTGCACTCAATTTGTGTGAAAATGTAACAAGTTGTACAGATGAAACTGAAGGACATGGTTAACACTAAAAACTGTTCTGTCATTCATTAAAACTGGTACAGCACGTATGTGTTTTCAGGGTCGGCTTGAATGAAACACTCTGGATGGATTGCATGAGCACAACTTGGACAGGACGACACACAGATGTCTAGACCGAGACATTTTAGATAAGCCAGTTGACTCAAAACATTTCCAGGAGATAGAATTAAACAGGAAAGCCCACAGGAAGCCCGTGCAGACATGGAAGGAGTGTGCAAAGCTCCACTGATGATGAACAAATACTGTAGTCCAGGACCAAAAGATACCTCTTCCCTTTATTCCTTTTCCTTTTGACCGCTAATGCAGTTAATAAAATATGATAGGTTCGCTCATTGGTTATACACTACCCAGCCCAAAAAACCTTCTTTAGCCTTGATTACAGTGCAAAATCGCCATGGAAACTTAAGCAACATCACAACATTTATTTCCATCCAGTGTTGGGTTCATTTGTCACCGACATCTTGAATCAATTGTTGATGGGAAAATTGGATGACTCCATAAAGTCTTCTCCGGCACCCCGCCAGAATTTTTAGGGTTAAGGTCAGGATTTGGTGATGACCGCTCATGTGTGAAAATGATTCCTCATCCTGCCTGAACCACTCTTTCAGAATTTCAGCCCCATTTTTATATCCGTGTCTTCAGGAAAGAAAAAGTCCATTGGTGTGATAACCTGGTCAATCAGTACAATCAGGTCATCAGCTGACTTCATTTGATTGTCAAATAATGTTGCTGAGCCTCGACCGGACCATCTGGAGCAGCAATGCCATTTCAGTTATCTGTAATCAAAGCGAAACGTGGTAGAACAAACATTTTAGTGTTGGACTGGGTTTTTTTTAGGCTAGACAGTTTATATTTTAGACTGTTTCTGCCATGTGCTACCAGTAGTGGAATAACTTCAGCCTACATACCGAACTTTAAATGCAGAACTCAACAGCAGATTATTTCGCCATTGCAAAATATTTGAAGCAGACCCGTTTAAGAAAGCTAACCACTCAATTCTTTAGGAAGTCTTTTTGCCTAGGAGTCTATCATTTTACAATAAAGCAGTATTATTACAGTCTGTTAAAGAATCCAGCTAATATAATGATATAACAAACTAATTTAATATAATATAATATAATACAGGCATGTTAGCAGTAAGCTTCCTACTTTATTAACTTTTTTTTACATGTGTGTTTAAGTATTTAGCAATATAATGTAAAAAATATGAATAAATTGGCAGTCAGGATCCAAAGTGGCCAATTATGTATTAGATTTACAAGTAGTAACCCTGAATGTGCTTTAAAAAGGTAGTGAGAGGGTTAGGGGGGGGGGAAGGAAGAAAAAAAAAGCGCAGCGGAAACTTTCATCTTTGTAATTAGAAGCATTAATAAGCCGTAATCACTGTTACTTTCGTTGCTATTGCTCCTGGCTGCACAATAGATGATGTTGCAATCTGACGTAATTGTATAAGCAAACACTAATGAAGCATAATAAGAATCCCATAATAAAAATGTGCCCATCGTGACCTATTTGCAAACTGTGAGTCTTAGCAATTAGTTACCGAAGTATATATCGTGCAGAAATGCTAGTAATTTCCATTTAATTTTTTTTTCCACACCGGTATAAGCCATCATTAGATTATAGTAATTATATAATTTACTGAACGATATCATTCATGTGGCAGTTTGGCATCTCGGTTAGATAATTAGTACCCTATTTAATGTTCACATATTCTGTTATTATTGTATATGTTAGGTGTTAACTGGCTGATTCATGATGGACTTTAGTGCCTGAAATGGACAAAGTGTTAGTTTTGTGCTCTGTGTATGTGTGTGTGTGTGTGTGCATGTGTGTTATTATAAACAGCTTAAGCCAAAGAACTTTAGTTTCCATGGTTCCCATACATTTCCTTGGATATCTCTCAAAACCGTGCAGACACAAAAATCCTTGCCCAGTCAATCCGTGTGAACTAAATAACTGGCTGCCATCTCTTTTCGAAAGCATGGGTTACGTAAAGAAGCATAAACCATGTTTAAAGACTGATTTGTACACCATGTACACTGTTTCATAGCCTAGTTTGGTATGGAATTGGGTTTAAAGCATGAATTGACTTATGGTATCAGGACATACAGAACAGGTAAAAAAAAACACTTCTGAGGACTGGATAGCTATCCATGCGTTTATTATCCGTACCACTTATCTATCAGAGTGAGCTGGAGCCAATCCCAGCTGACCTCAGGTGAGAGGCGTATACACGGGGCAGGTTGCCAATCTACCACCCAGCAAGGCAACCGCTCGGATTCACACTCACTTTCATAGCTATGGACACGTGACCTCACGTGCATGTCTTTGGACTGTCAGAGGAAACCAGAGGACTCAGAGGAAACCCAAGCAGGCATGGGAACACTATCAAACTCCACACCACATAGCAATCCGCCACAATGTTAGTTATCATGAAAAAAATAATTACAAAACCAGCATAGAAAAGGAATATAAATTACACATTGTTGATTTTTTTTTTTTTATTTGATTATGATGGAAAATAAAGTGGCTACATTACACATTTTGACATAAGAGCATTATACACTATTACTGGTGACGGAATTATTACGGAATTAATGTTCGAACCCTGAGGCAGAGAAAAGCTGCCTGTGGCTAAGTATTTGACAGAAATATGAGGATTTCAACACAGGAGTCTTCAGGATCCTCAGAGTGTCTCTCATGGATTAGGAGTAAAACATGGAACCATAAACATTTATATCTCCAGTGCAAGTTTCAGGGGTCAAGTCAGCGTAACACTCAGATCCAGTGAGTGAGGGAGCGCTTTAACACAGTTTTAATTAATATATTCATAATTAAACACCGTAGACATGCATTTCCTTATATGAGTACTGTCAAAACCATGAGTACACGGACACCATAACAACAGAGAAAGCAGCCTTTATAAGCAGGAGAGGCTTACGCATGTGTCATATTGCTTTATGAACACCACCCTCGTGAAAAGTATTACCAAAGAAGGCTAAGGGCCAACAATAAACCATCTGAATAAAGAACCTTTCGCTTGCTTTCCAAGAGTATGACTCTCTCCACCAGTGGTTCATCGAATCCTTCATACAGAGAAAAACAAGTTATTATTAGTTGTAGCCTAATTAGCATATTATGCTGGAGTGAAGTACATAATGCGTTCGCCACCAGGGTTACGATCATTATGTGCTTTATAATATCCGTCGTTAGTACAAAATCTGGCAAAAAAAATGAGTACATGTACCACCATCTAAAGAGCAGAAGACACGTAATGATGTCGAGCTTCTCTGGATACAAACAGTTACGTATTTGTTATTGGGGAGAATCTTTCCCAGAATGCCCTTATAATGAGATGGGACAAGATGGGATTCTTTGGAAAACGCTGTTTAGAATATCCGAGCAGTTCATTCAGAGAAACATATTCACTTTGTTTTTCATTCAGGACATGCAGGTGATTGCTGGGTCTGAAAAATGAGCAGGGAGTTTATCAGGGGTTACTTGCTCTCTCTTTGTTTTGTTTTTTTAAACTCGTAACATTAATGGAGAAGACAGCACTTGGTAAAAGTTAATCTCTATCTCTCTATCTCTCTATCTTACAATCTGTAGGTTAATTTCTTTAACGAGTGATCTTGTTTAACTTGCTTGTATCTAGTTTAAAAAAAAAACAACCTGTAAAATGTTCATCTAATGTCCATCCAATCCGGGAATAGACTGTTATGGTGTATAGGGTTACAGTATTGTGTATATATATCTGATACATTTCTGTTCAGTACAGCTTTATCTCAAACAAACAGCTACAAATACCATCCATCCTTCCATTTCCTTCCATCCTAAACTCTACAACATCCTACTGAACAATATAAAATGAGAGAAATTATGCTTTCATTTTGCATTAACTAAAATGTTTTTGTTTAATGAATTAATACTTTTAGACTTTTAGACTACTTTTAGTAATGTCAAGAATACACATAGTAATAATTTCTGTTGGTATTTATATCCATGAATAATAATAATAATAAAACCCTTCCAAATCCTCTAAAGTAAAAAAAAAAAAGAAAAAACTGTTTTGTAGGATTAAATTTTTTATGCTAATGGACAGCTAAGGCTTTGGGTGGGGGGTAGCGGTGGTGGATAAGATCAATATGAATATGGTCATTGCCACTGCATATTGGGATGGAATGATGACCACTACTAACAATCTCTCTCTCTCTCTCTCTCTCTATCTATCTATTCATACATTTATAAATCCCCTCCCTACACACACACATATAATATATTTATATATTATATATATACATGAATTTAAGTCACAATTAGGTTTCAGAATTAGGTCACATGTCCCAGTTCTAGGTGCCAGATACAAGGACATACCACATATTTCAATGTATCTGGCACATTCATCAGCACCGGCAATGCAACAGTTATCAAACCTCATCCTCCTTGACCTTTTAGCAGCCTTTCACACATTCGCTCACATGAAATACCTGTCTATTCTCATGTGTCTTGTTATTCGTGTCCTGCTTGGAAAAGACAGACATATCAGACGACGTGCCCACATCTGCTCCACACAGACTCCATCCCCTGCTATCTTCATGACAGTCAACATTCTCTCCTTTCCTCCTTCGTGCACCCATGTTGCTGCACAGATCTCAGTGTATCTGGCAGGCAGCTCATTGTAGATGGCAGCTCATTAGCTGGAATATAATTCCAGCAAAACAGATTTGCTGTACAACCTTGGAGATGCAGGCCCAAATCAAAATCATATGATCTTCCTGGATGACTCTCCGATCTCCCCATCTGTCACCGAATGCAACCTTGGGGTTAACCGTGGACAACCTCATGTTGCTAAGCTGGATCATTCACTGTGATTCCTCTACTATGACGGTAGGGGGACCCTGGGCATTTATATCTACAGAGGCCACTTGTGCCTGTTCCGCTCCTTTAGATTTTGACACTGGGTTGCTTCAACTCCAGCTCACTCCTGGCAGGTCTGCCCTGTTCTCTTCAACTAATCCAGAATTTCTAACCTCTCATGTTTTCCCACACTACCCCACTGCAACACTGTCCACTCAATCCCTGGAGCTGCCCATATCAAATTAAAAACACTGATGCTTGCCCACAAAGCTAGGCACTGACCTATTTTAAAGCTCTTATTACACCACGATTCCTCTGGTTCTTTAGCAGAGCGCAACTGGACCCAGCATGCATCAAGGCTATTCTCTATCCTAGCACAAAGGTAGTGGAATGAACCTGGTTATCTTGGAATAAAGACTAAGCAACCCCTTCTTTGCCCAGGTACCTTAAATAGTTTATAACTTTGTTATTTAAAAAAAAAGGGGGGGGAAAAAGAAGACAGATTCCATTCCTTTTCACCCTATTCCATGGAAATCCATCCCATAATACCCCACTCCATTTATTTCCATTCCATTACACCTCATTCCTTTCCATCCCATTTAATTCCATTTCATTCCGTCTCATTCATTTAGCTGACATGGAAGTTTCCTACAAGTAAAAAAAATATATATATATAAAAATATCCTGCTCCTGGTCAAGAATGTACAGAATCTGGAACCCATCCCAGGAGTACTGGGCAGTGGGAAGGAATACACCATTAATTGGACACCAGTCACAAGGCACGATGTATACACTGTACATTCTCACCACACAGTCATTCATACCAAGGCATGTTTTTTTGGAGGAAACTGGAGGACTTTTGCAAACATGATTGCGGTGATTACGGTTAGGATGTCAATGGACAATAGCAAAGACGAGCGAAAAACGTGTAATATCATAATAATTATTTCTACATGTAGATACAGTCAATATACAGTGAGAATTACGACTTCTTCACGGGTTCAATAGAAAAACAGTCACATAACTAACTAGAAGCATTTGGGGAATGCAAGCCCCCGCCAAGCCGAAAGTGCACAGCGACACCTGCTGGGCCTGCTGTAATTCCACAATTCCAAACCCTCTGTCAATGTTAAAAAAAAAAAAAATTCGATGGTGATTCGGATCTCAATCAAAATCTAAATAAGTGTTACTTGGTAATCTGTCCATAACTTTTAGCGTAAAGTTGCTAACAGACAAACAGACAAACAAACAAACCAATGTTGGCAAAAATATAATCTCTGTGGCGGATGTAACAAAATCATTAGTTACTACATACGTCCTAATATGAGCCCATAGCAGTACTTTATACTCCCATAAGACTCCTACGCTGTATTATGAAGGGCTAGCGGAGTTGACTTTGAAGTAGACCCAGTTTTGCTTCTATGCTTTCCTTTCCAAATTTCTCATTATTCTCTTGCAGCTGACCTGCAGCCTACTTGAATGTTCTTCCTGCACTTGTTATACCAATCTTTAAGCAACAGTATATTCGAAATCTGCACCAGATGGTCTATAACTCCATGAAAAAAAATCTCAAGGTGAAGGTTGAGCATGCTGAGCATCCTTGTCTATCTATCCAATCGTAAACTTAATGAAATTACTGTATGTCTCCATCTTTTTGTGTGATTTAGTGTTGTGCACCTGCATGCGAAATGTTTTGCGCATTTAATGTATTCTGCCGAGATTGGAAATCTGTTTATAATATAAGCACATGAGGTGTGACAGCATGTGCTAGAGCAGAATAACAATACGTTTATAGATGAGTTATTAGTATTCATGAGAACAACCAGCGGCGGATAAGTTCCCCAAAAGCATGATGGTGCGGCGATCATTACAACGTAGCTAAGAGGGAATTATTCTAACGTTATGTGTCGGCTGTGATGAAGTTATAATGCATTAAGGGAGCATTTAATTTGAATGGGCCACTATAAAACACAAATGTTACAGTATATAATATAAAGAGCGTAACAAGTTCAGAATGTAACATGAAGGGGTGTGCTGTTTTGAGAAGATAATTAACAATGCGTATGTTTCCTTCCGAAACTGCTGACCTCACGGGATTTGCGTACTTTGAGGGACAGGTGAAGATTGGAAGCTTGTGATGTAAAACCAGGTGGGGTTTTCTTTAATAACAAATCGTTCTACTTAGGGTTCGATGCTTTTCTGCTCATCGTGGCTGTAAAGCGTTGTGATATAAGTCAATTTCCATACTATTCCTGTAAGCTTAAA
This sequence comes from Porochilus rendahli, assembly GCA_039654305.1. Taxonomy (NCBI): domain Eukaryota; kingdom Metazoa; phylum Chordata; class Actinopteri; order Siluriformes; family Plotosidae; genus Porochilus; species Porochilus rendahli. The sequence continues at coordinate 24,573,614 of JBCNYG010000005.1, read as the reverse complement.
ATAGTCAAAGGGCCATTTTCCTCACTCATCCGTCATCCACAAGTCTTTTCAGTTGATTCTTTGTATAGTACTCTTTTTAAATGTTCACAGGAAAGTATTTCTGGAAGTGTTCCTGAGCCCATGCTGTGAATTCCATCCCAGAATCCTACCTATTTTTAATGCCGTGCCATCTGAGGGCTCAGATCTCACGGACATCCAATATTCATTTTTGTCCTTGTCCCTTGCACACAGAGATGTCTGGAATCGTTCCATAATGTGTAGATGCCGTTTTTTGCAGATTGGTGAACCCTCCCCTTTTTATACGCAGTCACGTTACTGATCTGTTACTAATTAACCAAGTTATTTGCAAAATGTTCCTCCAGCTGTTTCTTTTTAGTACACCTTACTGTTCCAGCCTTTTGTTGCCTCTTCCCAACTTTTTTGTGATGTGATACTGAAGGACACACACAAAAAAAGCATGATTACCCTGAAAGACTGCACATAAAAGCGATTCTCAATGGCCCTATCTGTGGATATATTTGTGGTGGTCGACCTCACAGCGTGAAAGTCCTGGGTTTGAGTAAGGGCATTTTGTGTGGTACGTTTTTTACACCCGAGCCTTTTGGCTCATCAGCTCAACACTTGTGGTTAAGACCTTGCCCAGGGGTCTAAGCATGGTGGGGTTCTAATAAACCCACAATTTCTCAATCATGAACCCAGCACCCTAACCACTACACCACCGACCCCAGCATTTTGTATGGAGTTTGCATTTTCCCCCAGTGATTGCCTGGGATCCTCCAGGTACTCAGGTTTTCTCCCACAATCCAAAGTCTGAGGAGGTTTGGCATGGACTTCAGAATACTCACCTTTTACAACTTTTACCGAAGCACCATAAAGAGTCTGTCTGGCTGCATCACTTCCTGGTACGGAAGCTGTAATGCTCTGGACCGCAAAGCTCGAAAGAAGGTGGTCAGATCAGCACAACGCATCACCAGGACTAAACTGCCAGCCATTCAGGACCTCTACACTCAGGCCCAGCGGAAAACTTGAAAGTCGAACATCAACATCATGTTTACATCTCAGAATTCCTAAAATTGTTTATATTTTTACGCTGATCATTTGATAAAATATATATCGGGAGCTTCACAGTACATTTTTTATTTGTCCTGTATCGGATGGCGTATGCCACGCCATGAGCACAGCACGAGGTTTTCTCGGTCCTGCTTGTAACAGAAGATAAGAGAAGTACTCGCACAAATCTTTTTCTCGCAGGTGTTTCTTCAAAAGAACTTAGTGAATGCTTGCAGCTTGTTTCCCCGCCCAGTGAAATGTCTAAGGCTGATCTGGGGAAGACTCAAGGGAGCCATGTGACAGGATCATTAGTCTTCCTGGCATCATGGCCTCTCAGGTCTTCACACGTACTCAGTACTGTTGTGATAGGTGCCAAGAGTCGTGATGTACGGGCAAGGAAATGCAACTTACAGAAAATATAACATATAATCCTGCACTGAACGAGCCCAGATTTCCATTTCTTTTTAAAATGTTTTTAAAATGAGGTTGTTTACATCACGTCTGCTCGGTCATTGGTCCGTGTATTCTGCATTCCTATAATTTAATATTGAGTCAAGTAAATAAATACCGACTCCTATTACAAGCGCACTGTTTTACAGGCTATTCTCTGGTTAAGGTGCGCACTGAGTTTTCAGAAAAGACATCATACAATGGCATGCGTTTATGCTGAAATAAATCTCGGGTGATTAAAATATTCTGAAATTGAAACGCCGGGTTTATCCGAATAGCAATCTAATCATTTTCTAGGATGAAACTCCAAAACATAAAGAGTAGGCTGCGTTGCCGTCAACGTGTTTCTGGCCTGCGATGTCCAGGGTGTGCTCTGCCCTCGCCTAGAGTCAGCTGAGGTGGGCGCCAGCCTCCCCGCGACCCTAATTAGGATTGAGCAGTTCCGAAAATGAGACAATGAAATTCCAAAACATAGTCATGGATAGAAATTTACCCATCTGATCCTTTGATTAATGTTCATTCATTCATCATTCATTTTCCGAACCGCTTATTCCTAATTAGGGTCGCGGGAAGGCTGGCACCCATCTCAGCCGACTCTGGGCGAGGGCGGGGTACACCCTGGACAGCTCACCAGGCCATCGCAGTTTGACAGTTCAATTATGTGAAAATAAATCACTAAATAATCCTAGGTGCAGGGTAATAGAAAGCAAATGCAATTAATAATAATCTAATAAAACTTCAAGGCTATTCAGATCAACTTGGGAAAATTACCTGAAAACTGAACATTGTAGTAAATTTTGCGATTAAAACAATACTATAAGCAATTGCATGTACTGAAGTAACTTTGATGTATATAATGTATTAGTGGCAATCTAAATTGCTGCAAGGGAGGTCATAATGTATTATTTGTATAACCTAATGCATTACATCTTGTGCATGCCTTGGTCCTCTGAAAGCTGAAAAAACTGAGGGGAACTTCATTCAGCAAGTCCTAAATATCCTTCCATTTTTTTTTTTTACAATTTTAGATTCCATATAAGGCATTACAAACTGGTGGATAATGATACAAAATACAAACATGAAATTTCTCTGTATTACATGGAAGCACATTAATACACATGATTAATTGAAAGCTTGATTAAACCATTAAATAAACTGATTTGGTGAAATAATTCTATATCGAACCTTGAAACAGAACTCGTTTATGGAAGAACCATTATCCAGAAGAAATCTTAAAAAAAAAAAAAAAAGATTAAAGAACCTAAAAGTATGAAATATAAATTGGCACCCAACTGGTGATAAAGGTAAATGTATTTAAAATCAAAATAATTATTTAGTAATAAACATAAAATTGACATAAATGTCATACATGGTATAAATGTTTAAGAATAAACTATACTTTAAACCCTTGGAAGTAAGACTTTGTTATATTAGGCATTTTATCCCCTATATATTAGAATATTTGATGGAAAAAAAATTTTATTACAATTTAATAGCCTTATGAGTAACCTTATGAACGATGGAGTACTCATTTAAACATATCTGTATACGTTATCTATTGCACAGTTACTTTTTATTACTAAAGTATGTATATCTGAAGCATTCTTACCATTGTGGTGTTTCGTCTGAAGACTGTGAGAAGGTGAAATCAGTTTATCAGGGTTCCTTATTCCAAAAATCATTGCACCATCTATTTGCAGCACATCATCATTAAGTGTAAAGTATAGACTGTATATATTTGCTATTTTTCTAACCAGTGATCTGATGCAACGATACACTGATGCAAGCTGATGCAATGATCACTTTGTTGCTTTTCTTCTTTCTTTCTTTCTTTCTTTCTCTGCCCCTATGGCTGTCTTTCACCCTGTTTTCGAGTTCTGTGATCGGTATTATTGCTTATTCAAGGTTGTAATGCAGTACAAGCAGAAACACTTGAAATAACCTGAAAATGACTTCAATGTCTTAAATGTTATTAAAACAAAACATTATTTATACCAGTTTAGGTGACACAGTGCCAAAGTGGTTTGCATGTGCACCCCACAGCAAGAAGGTCCTGGGATTGAGTCCTGGGTTCAAGCGTTTTTGTGTGGTGGTTTCATGTTCTTCCCGTGCTTGCGTGGGTTTCCTCCTGGTATCATGGTTTCCTCCCACAGTCCAAAAGCTGCAGGCTAATTATCTGTTCCAGCCTTATTGCCACTAGGTTTGAATGTGTGTGAATGGTTGGGTCTGTGTTGCCCTTCATTGGTCTAGCGAGCTGTACAGGTTGTATCATACCGTTGGCCAGTGTTGGCTGTGATAGGCACCAGCCTTACCGCAACCCTAATAGGCTTAGAACGGTCCGGCAAATGGGTGAGTGAGTGATTATACCAGTTTAAATACATGACAGGAAAATGAAAGGAAAGCCTTTCAAATGCTCCTGTTACACTGAAAATGTGTACATTTACTTTTGACGCTGTAAGTTGAAAATGTGCTGTAACATTTGATTTCAGCTGTATTTTTGTTTCTTTGTAAGTGCAGCAATGCATGAAAAAGAGTTAAATGTCACAACCGAACTTTTTAAGGTTAAAGGTTCACATACTTGTCATCATCAATTGTGTACAAGTACGTGAACAAGTATCGTTTCTTCCTGATCACAGTACACACGTCACAACATACAACAACAAATATAACATATCCTTAACTTTTCATAGATTTGTATGGATTTTCACCAAACTTGGTGGGGTCACTGCCCTGCCAAAGTCACTAAGATGATTTGACTTTGGAATTTCAATGTCAAAGGTGAAGGCCACAGCGAGGTCACAAATTATGGACGTAGAGCGTGTATAACGTTAAACCGTGTACTGATAGACATGCCGTTACTAGGCAACACGAATAGGAAAGCATATGTTGACTTTCAAATGAGACATTTACATCTAACCTTGATTGACTTTGAAAGGTGACAATGAAGGGCAGAGCATTTTGAGTGATAATAGCTTTGAAATGATTGAGGGCACTTTTTGAATGCCCCTCAATTTTCATATTTGTTTTAAAGTTGGAAAAGTATAATAGGTGTGGCCTTGTTCTAGACAGACACACTGAGGATCTGAATGCCCAGCTTGAGAGCATCCTCACTCTCATCCAATACGCACTCATTTGCCAAACCGCTTAATCCTACTAGGGTGAAGGCGAAGGTGGGGTGCATCCTGAACAGCTTGCCAGACCATCGCAGGGCCAATACAGACATACAGCCATTCAGACTACTACTCCCAACTAGAGGCAATTTGGAACAACCAGTTAACCTAACAAGCATGTCTGTGTACTGTGGAAGGAAACAGGAGTACCCAGAGGAAGCCCATGCATGCACAGGGAGAATACGCAAACTCCTCACAGAAACACTCCAAGAACCAAGAACCAAGGACTTTCCTGCTTTGAAGCACATGTGCTAACCACTATGCCAATATGCCACCCTTGGGAGCATCATGACTCCAGTAATTGCAAATGGCCAAGATGCCTGCCTAGTGACCATAAAAGACCAAAAGAGAGAATTTCACAGAAAGAGACAATAGTAAAGAAGAAGTTATTTCGAGAAGTGGTTTTCGGAAAAGACCTGAAAACTCAGTAGGGAAGGAAGAAATGAGTAAGATGTATAAGATCTCATGTGCCCACAAAAACCTCAACAAGTTCCTTTTTTTGGTTATTTGTTTGTCAGTCCAAAGACATGACGTTAGGCTAACTGGCTGTTCCCAATTGACCCTAGGTGTGTAAATAAATGTATGTGTGTTGCCCTGCAATGCTCTAACAAGCTGTTCAGGGTGTACCCTGTCTTCACCCAGTGTCAGCTGAGATAGGCACTAACCTCCCCGTGACCCTAGTACGATTAGGCAGTTCGGCAAGTGAGTGAGAGAGTGAATGATAGTGTTTGAGAAAGTGACTTAAGGGCTTAACCTTCACACAGCAAATGTGTTATGACAGATCCAATGCATTTGGGGTATCACTGTATATATACAACCAGTGGGCTCTATACACAGTGGCCCCTATATACACTGTGTGCGCTCTGAGCACTGCATAAGTGCTGAATAAGAAAAGGCATCTTTTTAACCCCATTCAGAGTTTTAGTTTATATTACATGGAAAAGTTAAGTAAGTAAACCACACTCCATAATGTGTAGTAGAATAGTATATACTACAAGGAAACACAAGAAAAGACAGGGGGGGGGCGGTTATGGGGGTTTTTTTTGTGTGTGTGTTTTGTTTGTTTTTTGTTTTTAATTTAAAAAGTTGTACATTTGGAGACAAATCCCAGCCTAAACAGATAATAGCTCGGAGTTGCTAATGGCGTTTGTTCTAGTTTGTTTAGAAACAAAGTAAAGTAGCAAAAGGAAAGCTAACTGCACTCTGTGAAGGTTTTATTATTATTATTATTATTATTATTATTATTATTATTATTATTATTATTATTATTATTCTTAATGTTGTTGTTGTTATTACTATAT
>JBCNYG010000005.1:24527878-24545442 GCA_039654305.1 Porochilus rendahli | reverse complement strand
TACAGGCGTGTGCAACTCAAGTGGTGTGATTTTTCTGTCCTGAAAACACCAATCAGTCGTATTTACTCTTGCTATATTCTGACGTACTTTATCCAGGACCCTTGTTTTTCATAGGTCAGATCTGTGGGTGATGTGTCTATTACAGTAATCATCATCACTGGGGTCCCAAATCGGAGTCAGACGAAGGGGTCAGTCCTTTCCCTGCTTTGCGATCTTGCTGGATACTAGATTTGCATGATTTACAAGGGATGATACGTCAGAGGTTTCCTGTTGCCTTCTCACACAAGTAGTGTTGGTAAAGGGGAGGGCTGCACTCTCCCAATGCTTCCAGTCGGGAATTTTTCAGTCCCCAACACCAGTTGTAGTTTGACGGTGCACCTAGGACACAATAACAGTAATACACTGAGTAATACTCACTCAATCACTCACTTACTGCAGAAATGAACAGCCCATGAACATCTCGCCAGAACATCACCGGGCAACATACACATAAACATTCAGACTCACACTCACACCCAGGGTCAATTTGGAACAGACAATTAGCCTTTGGAGTCGTGGGAGGAAACCGGAGTACCCAGAGGAAACCCTGGGAGAATGTACACACTGAGAATTGAGCCCAGGACTTTCTTGCTGTGAGGCAGAGATTCTAACCACTACGCCACCCTGCCACCAACAGTAATTAATACATTTTAATACATTTAATAAGGCAGGCTTGTCTATGCAATAAAGTAAAATGCTGTTGGGGCAGACACACAGCACATGTACAGCCTTTGCGACATTTGTGTCTGCTAATGAAGAAATGATCAGCAGCGACACGTAGTCATTTAACCTTTATGGGGTTCAACAATTACAAATGACAAAACAAAAAGCATTTGCACATCCATGACTTGTCCTTACCATTACTGATAACTGATTATATCACTTAACGGATTAAACCCATATTTCCAGCATTTGAAAATTACATCTCTGTGTTTTACAGTGAGCCAAAAGAAATTCTTCAAACGAAGTACTGAATATTAGCATTTAAACCCCCTGGGGTTGGGGGGAGGGGGGATGTTCACATAAACATTGGGAAATTCCTGACCTGTACCATTCAGAGGCCGCATGCTGACATCAGCGTTATGGCGGCCTACGGGTTAGCACGTCTGCCTCACAGCAATAACGCCCTGGGTTCAAGTCCGGGTGTTTCTGTGCACACTAGGCTAATTTGCTGTTCCAAATTGCCCATGGGCATGGATGTAAGTGTGAGAGGTTGTGCATATGCATGTGTTGACCCTGCAATAGTCTATCAAGCATGATGTTGGCTGAGATAGGCTCCATTCTCCTTGTAACCCAAATATGAGAAAGTGTTTTGGCAAATGATGATGAGATGATGTCATCACATAGACATCCTACAGAAATAATTCCCTCCTTGACAATAATTAATAATAATTAATGCTATGCACTTTACTTGCCAGTGGTTTTAATGTTCTGGCTGATTTTTGAATCCTTCCAAAAATGAAAAATACCACCAGCTGGCACGGATTATGTTATTGCAGTACACCAGTGAGGGACAGTATGTACATAAGCACATTCATTTCCATACAGGCCACGTTCATGTGAATAGAATGAACACAGGGGGGGAAATTATATAAAAAGGTTTTAAAATGCACAGGTGGTATGTATTGCGAATCCAAAAGCCACTTGTTTCCTTCAAAATCATAGTGCTTACTCCAGCCAGGAGGGGGGGGTGGGGTTGGGGGGCGGGAGTTGGATGGTGGCCAGAGGGCCTGTGTGATGAATCCTGCATAAACTGCGTCCTCTTTGAGCACATTACCGTATTCTCTGCCAGAGAAGTTCACAATGCCATAATTCATTCCTAATCTAATAAGCTTCAACACTAGGAAAGCACAAATCAGATTTGCTTAGGGGAGGGCGAGCATGGAAAATTTCATTCCAATGAACTTTCCTGGCCATTTTGACATATACCAGGAGGAGATAATCCAATTTGCTATGGGTGTCGGATGAATTATCTCTGATAATACAAATTAAAGGCACCGGTTTTGTACACACTTTTCTTAATTAAAAGCTTAAGGAGGAAAACAAAAAAGGTAGATGACAAAGAATTAATGATTCATTGATAAATCCTAGTGATTTATCAATGAATCATTAATTCTTTGTCATCTATCTTTTTTGTTTTCCTCCTTAAGCTTATGTCCAAGGAAATATTATGAGAGTGAGAATATGACACCGAAAAGTAGGTGAAAAGATCTCCGAACTAAAATATATACCATAGATATTGGACTCCTCATAGATTTCACCTTCAGAGCTCTTAAAAACTAATAAATTGGCGCTTTTGCACAAAGTCTTTGCAAAAGGTCTTCTAAGGCTAAAGCGATTTACCGGTCCCTTGGCTCACTTTCTTCTTTTGGCTGTGTTGAGAAGCATGCAGGGCTTTACAGTTTAGTGCAGTATAAAATTTAAAATAAGGAAAAGAAAAGGATATTCAATAGTCCATCTCTACTGAGATTAAATGAGACTAGATCTTAATAAAAGGGCAAATATTTAAGTGCTCCTCCAATTACGTAATGCCTTCTATAATGTCAAGGTAATCTGCTTCCCTTCAAAGGCCTAAGCAGGGTCATTGTGCGCTTTATATTGCCGTGAATCCCAGAGTTATTGCTGCGCCTCGGAATAATAGAACGCCCATGCCACAGGGGAGTGAGGAAAATCAAAAATGAAAGTGTTCCTGCCTGCCTGGTACGCCGTACCACCAAGAAGTCATTTTACTACTGCATTCTACTGTGAGTCGCAGAGGACTGTTTAAACAAATTAGACCTGAATTATTATTATTGAAGGCTGGTTAATTTTCACTGTGGCGTACATGTTGGCACTCTACTCACACAGCAAGAAAGTGCTAGGTTCAAGCCCTGTTATTGATAAAGGGTGTTTCTGTGTCGAGTTTGCATTTTTGCGTTGGGTTTGAATTAGGTTTCATATGGGTGATCTGGTTTCCTTCTACAATTGAAGGATATGCACATTATGCTGTTTCAAATTGCCCCTTGTGTGAGTGTGGATGGTTGTATATGTGTTGGCCTTACAGTGGATTTGTTAGACAATCAGTGTGTACCAGGCTTTTGCCCAGAGCAGACCTTCCGGCAGAGGGATCATGGGGTATTCGACCCCAGTCTAGGCCCAGGGAAACCCATGCAGATTCTATTGTTGACCCTTAAATGGGATCAATCACAGTGTGATGTGAATAAGCCAGTGGTGGAGGGGTTCGGGTTCATGATCGAGAAGTCGTGGGTTCGTAAAGGGTTTAGACCCCCACCGTGCTAAGACCCTTGGGCAAAGTCTCAACCACAAATATGCCTCTGTCCACCCTGCAATACAAATGGGTACCGGTAAAAAAAAAGTACTAGGAAGGTAGCAAGCGATAGATTACCATCCCATCCAGGAGGAGTTGGACTCCTAGTCGCATCATGCTACAGAAACCGGGGTAAGCTCCGTCTCTAATTAGCCGCTAGGTAAGGTAAGTCTGTTGGGCATTTTAAACCTGAGGTTATTGACTCATCAGGTCGGTGCTTATCCCCGGTTTCCGTAGCGTGACGCGACTAGGATGGGACGCTAGTCTATCGCAGGTTACTTTCCCAGTATTTTAACTGGCACGCATTTATACTGATGGGTGGACAGAGGCACACTTGAGGTTAACACCTTGCCCAGGGGGTCTTAACATGGTGGGGGGCTAAACGGGGATTCGAACCCTCGACCGCCTGATCATGAGCCCAGCAGCCTAACCACAGGCTTCACTAGGCTCAGGTGTAAAAGCCCAAGAGACTTATTTAAACATTAAACTTAGCTTGTGTAGATGTTTAATACTTTAAAAAATGCAAAAAATTTAGAAGAGTTCAGGATCAGTTTCACTGGAATGTAGCTAGCATTCACTGCTGTTTCCTATTTGGTACGTCTGCCAAGGAGGTTTTGTTTTTAGAAAGGTCTGTGTGTGTATTTACACAAAAAAATATTTGTGGATTTTCATGGTATTTCTATCAGAGGTGGAGCTTTTGACGAAAAGTACCCCATTACATTTTAGAGATAATCCGGGTCACGTTCTGGACTCGGGAATTTTTGAAACGATTCTTTAGCATTGTGAAATAGAACCATTTTTGGAAGTGTGATATTACAGCAACTTTTATTGATTGTCTCCTTTTTATTTCTTACTCATCCCTTTCTGATGCCAGTCTTGTGTGCAGGATGAAAAAGCAAAAATTTCTTGGCAATTCAGTAGCTTGAACAGGTATTGGTTTAATCACGTTAGAGCTCTAAATAACCCTAATCTAGAAGGATCAATCTCCGAAAAAGGTGCTGTTGCTTTGAAGAATCTTGGACTGCATTAAAATGCATCATGTACCAGAAAACACTGCACCGGTGGTTTGAATCGGCATCTGAACAGCAAAGTAATCATCATTATCATGATTGGTATGGCATTTTTTTGGAAGGCGTGCTGAGAAAGCATATATTCAGAGCTTCCAATTATATTTATAACACGCCTGGGACAAATGACTGCCGCTGCAAACTGTGCGGAATGAGTTTTGGTGCATGTGTTTTCGGCCTTGGGTGGAATTAAAGGCATTTTTTAAGACTTACTAAATAATTTGAAAGGTGAACCACTTTGTTTGATTTTTTTTCTTTTCCAAATTTACTTCTATATGGATCCATTCAGGGCTTATCACAGCCACCAGGTGGGATATATAGAAAAAATCAATAGCTTTAGAAGGATATAACTTTTATTTATTCATTTGTTTGTTTGTTTTGCTGACGAGATGATACATGGCAGTCCTTTCAACAAAACCTTGTTCTTTTTTGAATGTCAAGGAACATTTGCATCACCTTCACTCTCAGATCAAGCAGCGTCTGTGAAACCTTAGTGATGCTCAAGACCATCTGCTCGATCATCATGGAGCTTTTGCATTTGTGACTTGCCTTCTGTGCTTGTGGATCGATCCCACATGGATTTCCGGTTTTCCAAACAGACAAAACCTTGCCTTCAGTGGATAATCTCACATGGATACTGTAGATTTGTGCCTAGGAATTGCGCCTGTACCCCTAAAACTTCCTGATGCTCATCACAATATGCTCAAAACTTCAGATACCAATCAGCCATAACATTAACACCACTTGACGGATCTGCAATGCAGTGTGTCCTGACTACCAGCATCACCAGTTTCTTCAGTTTGTGCTACAGTAGCTCTTTTTATTTGCGTTACATTTACATTGCACACTGTTTTGAGGGAATTGTGATGAGCATGGGGAGAAGTGAAATCATTTAGTGGTGATTATTATTATTTATTATGATTTGATGCCAATCGTGATAGTACAGTAGAATCGTAGCAGAGCTTGACCGACCTTGATGTACCATCCTGAGGGATCTTAATGAATTTGGAAACAGGATTTCTTCAAGTTACATCTCTTGGATGCACCCTGCCTCCTTTTAATACCCCAATCATGCTCCCAGTTGTGTAGTATACACTAAAACACTTCAGGCTTGGTTGATGCTGGAAAATAATTTTACATTCAGCGACATCCACCTCACCTTCAGTGAATAATTATTGATTATCCAGAGATAGCGAACCAATGAGATCGCACCATTCCTGTGTAGTATCTATTTATATTACAATATTCCGGACTCCTTGTAAATTATTTTAGTACTTACCATCTTATATGATTGCAGTAGTCTTGTTATGGTTTATTCTTAAGTTGTGACTTGCTATTATATCACAATAGACAAGAACGTCTGCCTCTACAGTCAGTGTTTTCTATCCATGTTGTTATTTTTTCCCCTTAAGCTGGTGGTTAAAGGTGGTTAATTGATTGCTAATGAAGATACACTTTTTTAAAATGAAATCAAATAGCCACAGAGGTGTGAAGCACAATTATAAGGGTTGCAATCTTATGGGACTACTTAAATAGTATTACTAGAACTATATACACGGCATATTTATGCACATTAATATTGATTTACTAAATTAAGTTCATCTCTTTCTTTGTCATGTCAGTTTTTTTCTTGTCAATGTCACCTCTGAAGTTCTCATTAGGGAGCTACACCAACATCTGGATTTCCAGGAAGCTGCTCTGGGGCAGCGTCTATTATTAAAAGTGCAATACATGTAAAATTGAACAGAATTGAATGATGGTCCCGCAAGGCCATAAGTGACAAGCATGAATGACGTGAAACAGTACAACACAACGGTGTACATACTGTAATAATACACAGACGCTGTAATAGAGAATGACAGTACCAGTCAGAATATGCTCCCAAAACCAGTGAAGCAATCATCTGCTTAAAAGAAACCTGTGCTTCCTGCAGCATGACTGATTTACTTTCAGCTCTGAAGTCTTCACAGATGACATCAACTTTATGTCAGCCTCAGACCTGTAAACCTTCCGCTAAAGGTTTTTTTACACCGTTTTGTCATGTCTGAAGTGAAAATGTGAAGCATAATGCCAGCCGTCTCTCCTGGAGAGCTCATCTCCAAGCCCAGTATGATACGCATCAGTCAGTCAGTATATCAACTGCTATGTTATTGCTTCCTGAACCATGGATTTACGCACGGCCAGGTCCGGCAATTGCTCTCCATGGGAGTGTTTTGAGGTGAGAATCAGAGAAGTGCTGCATTGTGGTTATCAAATCTGTTATGGAATGGATTCGGCATAACAGTACTTAAAGCTTTATTGGCTACCCTTACATTTTTTTTTTTTTTTTTTATTTAAGCATTAAAAAACAGATGTTGATTTTGCTCTGTTGATGCATTTTGCATATTGAGGTAAAACTGTTTGTTTACATTTCCTGCCAAAAAACTTACAGTTCCCAGTCTCTCGTTACAGTTCAGGCACCTACAGTTTCCTTCAGAAGTTGTCTGAGCTCAGCCTGAAACATAGGGTTCAGGGCTCAGACATCCGGGTGGAGTTTAGGATAGAGCCGATGCTCTTTTTGCATCGAAAGGAGTCAGTTGGGGTGGTTTGGGAATCTGATTTGGATGCTTCCTAGTCACCTCCCTTTAGAGGTTTGCCAGGCATGTCCACCAGGGAGGAGGCCCTGGGCCAGACCCAGCACTTACTTAAATGCTTCAGGGTTTCCCAGGAGGAGGTAGAGAGTGTTGCCAGGAAGAGGGATGCCTGGGTTTTCCTCCTATGCTTGTTGTCTAGGTGTGAAGGTGTAGTATATATTATACATCTTTATTTAATAAAGACAACATGGAATCTTTGGTAAAGTGTTTACACGTGAGAGAAATATCATTATTCTCTCGTTATTAGGGAATTTAACTAATTATTGCGAAATTAATCAAGAGGTAGTGGTGGTGGTGGTGTTTGGTGTGGGGTGTGATAACATTAATTCCAATTCATTTTGGGCTGCATCACTCCACCCCGCCACTGATTACATGCACTGGGCTGTCATGACCAATTTCCTTACATTTAACAAATACATTGAACACATTTTTTGTGACAGTTCTGATTGCGTCAATTTTATAGGAGCTGCGCTCAACCACAAGAAAAAATGGAATATGGTTTAAATTACACAATTTTAGGAATGAATTAGTTTGTTTTGTATACATCAGTCATTTCATTAGAGCAAAACCAGCTGGAAATCTAATGGCATGCCAGCCGTATAATTCCCTTCACGCTGCTGATTTGTTCGGACGCAAGCGTTAGCATGTTAAATAAAATTTTTTTATTAACACATTCGTATTCGAATTCCTGTTTCGTCCAGATGGCTCTGTGGTTGAGCCAATAAATGGTACACACTGGTTAGAATGGTGGCACACATTCTCAGCATTTATTGCCTTGTTTCAAGTCCTGACCCCATAATTTTGCTTGCTCATCTCATTCCTCTCTCTCTCTCTCTCTATCTCTCTCTCTCTCTCTCTCTCTCTCTCTCCCTCCCCCCCTTTTGCTCCTAGGAAGCTTGCTCATGGTCACCATACCATTCAGCTATCTTCATGCCTGCCACTCATTCCCCACTCACACACTCCTTCACCTCCATCATCTCCGCTCCGGTCTGCCTGTCACATCAGTCTTTCTGCTGGCTCAGCGGATAAAAGCAGTGCCCTCACTGCAGTGACCCGCTTTGATTCCAGCTCACCCCTCTCTCTCACTCTCTCGCTTGCTCCCTCTGACTTTATTCTGTTTTTAGTGTCCTGTACTGAGGTCCACCAGTTCCTAGCTTTGACAGAACAAACTGCCCAAAAGTGGACCTAGGGGAGACCAATGTCATCCACTAGACCCTTTCCAGCCAGCAATGATGCGTAGACACCCACCTCCCCCCTGAATGACTGGAGTGTGCCTCAAGGCTCTATAAGAGGACCCCTTTCATTCCCAATATACAGTATGTGAGTAATCTTTGTGATCATTCAGTAAATGCTGCATTCCACCTGTATGCAGGTAATAGAGTTTTTTTTTTATTGCTCATTCCCTTTAGTTGTACGAAATCTGAATTTCTGGAGTGTGAATTTCGGTGTTGTTTATTCCCTTTTGACTTAGTGGTGGTAGTTGGTGTTAAATGCAAACAAAACCAAAAGGTAACAGCTAATCTTCCTAAGATCTCAAAGGCTCAAGGGGTTAAACTTAAAATGATTGCAACATATAAATATTTAGGTGTTTTTATCGACCCAAATTTGTTATTTGCGCCACATACTGAAATCCTCATTTCTAAGCTGAAACTAAAATTAGGTTTCTTTTCAGGAATTAATCCTGTTTCCCCCTCCAGGCAAGGAAACACCTGGCTTCAGCAACTTTGATACTCTTATTGGATTATGGTGATTTGTTATTTATGAATGCATCTGACCTGTACCTAAACAGATTAAACACTGTATTTACACCTTTGCAGTTTACGCTTTGTTACCGTATGTCATTTCTAAGTGGCCGCCTTTGAACATTAGCAGACTTTCACACACTGATTTAATTTATAAATCACTCTTTGGGCCGGTTCTTATTTGCATTTAGACCTTGCTCACCATCACCAAGCCAGCCAGCTTCCCTCCTGCCTGGTGCACAATCCCTGCTCACACTCTGCTCTTGCTCCACCTTCCTCTCTGTTTTCTCAAGGATTCAAGAGTCTTTACTGTCATTACGATTACACATAATGAAATTTTGTATGAGACTTTCAGCTTTAAAAGGGACAATCAAGGCCATCAACTGCAATTGACACTGTATGCACAGAATGTATACATAAGAAATTATATGCACAACTTTTAAATAGAAATATGAAATAGAAATATCAACTCTATACAACTGTGAATAAAAACTGAGCACTGGGATATAAAGTATGTACAGTGAAGGAACTATGAGATAAAATATATAAACAGATAAATAACAGCAGTAGAGTGGATATAAACTAGGGTGTACATGTAAATGAAGTAAAGTGCGGCAGTGCAAGACAGTCACAGAGTTTGTGGATTCAATGTCCTTTTACAGAGCGCTTATGTCTGTATGAGAGTGAGTATATGGCTGTGGAAGAAGGTTGCATGTGTGAGTGTGTCAGCGAGGGGATGGGGTGGAGGGGTGATGGCTTTCATAGGTGTGGGGAAGAAGCTTGTTTTTGAGTCTGGCTGTGCTGGTCTTAATATTTCTGTACCGCTTTCCTGAAGGAAGAGGAACAGACAGTCCATTTTCCGGGTGGGTGGGATCCGCCGCGATGTGGCCTTCTTCTGGACCTGGACAGCATATATCGTATCCAGATCTGGTAGACAGCAGCCCAAGATCCCCTGAGCAGTTCTCACCACCCAGTTCTTAAGCAACTGAGAGGAGAGTTCAGTACGTTTTAAGTTCCTTGTAGAAGAAAAGCCGTTTTTTGGGCTTCTTCACCAGGTGTTAGGTGTCGACAGACCCGGACAGGTCAGATGAAATGTAGACACCCAGGAACTGTCCACACACTCCACCAGCTGTCGACACACTCCACCGGCAACTCCTGTAGTCCACTATGACTTCCTTGGTCTTGCTAGTGTTCAGAATGAGACTGTTGGTTGAATATCAGTTTATCAGGTGCTGGATCTCCTCTCTGTAGTCGGTCTCATCATTTTCCGATATGAGACCCACCACGTTGCTGTCATCCGCAAACTTCACAAGCGTGTTTGTGAAGTGCGTAGCAGGACAGTCGTGTGTGAAAAGGCAGAAGAGGGCCGGGCTGAGCACACAGCCCTGCGGTGTTTCAGTGTTCATGATCAGGGTGGAAGATGTAGAGTTCCCTATCCTCACCACCTGGGGTCGGTTCATAAAAAAATCTCTGAACCAGGAACACAGTGAAGCTGACAGTCCCAGGTTGTAGAGCTTCAGTACCAGCTAGTCTGGGAGAACAATGTTGAAAGCTGAGCTGCAGTCTGTGAATAGCATCTTGATGTGTGTTAGCGTGCTCCGGGTGGGTCATGGCTGTGTGGCGTTCTAGCGAGACAGAATTCTCTGTAAAGCAGTTCTTCCTGTTCTTAACCTCTTTACCCAATACTGTAAACAAACTATCACTTTAGCAAAAGAAATAATACATGGGCAACTTGAGCAGCCCAACAAGGATGTGATCAGTGATATGGTACAATAGTCGTTAGTGAATGGTGGTCTGGGATTGGTGGTTGGGAAACAATGGTGGTCTGGGATTGGTGGTTGGGAAACAATGGTGGTCTGGGATTGGTGGTTGGGAAACAATGGTCGTCAGTGCTTGTTCACTTGAAAATAATGGTCTGGTGGTGAGTTAACTGAACCTGCACTCTCAACTAGTTAGAAGCAGCAGCTGTGATGTGAGCTGATAAGCAGACCTGGTCAAATTAGCAGAAAAACTCTCCTTTGAAGGTTTTGCAAGACGGCTGGGGTTTCAGTGTCCCTTTAGGCTCAATGTATTGTCTCCTTTGCAAGTTCATATATGGTTCCTATCATTGTTTCATAGTAACGACAAGTCTAACAGCAATTGTTTTAAAGATATAAGCACTCTAGCCAAATATATGTGACCTTGTTTCCCTTTTGAACCAGACATTCCAAAATCAAATCATCACTCGGGTGAGACTCCGGTAGGGTCGTGTCCCCACCAAGCTTGGAGAAAATCTGTACTGAGGATTTTGTTCACAGAGAGATACACTCAATCACAAATGCTGGTGCTTGTAATACCTACACCCAAACGCTGTTTAATAAAGAGGTGCTGCTAAACAAAATGATGGCCACGTTACAGCTACTATTCCTGGACATGGATTTCCAACGTGTGACAGCGCTAGATAGACATACCATCTAGTGTTACTATAATAGTCTTTGGTGTCGATGGAAAGATGAATGATTTGCAAAGTGTAATTTCATACAAGAAAATCAATATATACTTTGTTGAATAGCTACAATTTTTTTCAAAGTGAATAATGAGGCATAAGTGAAGTTTAATAATTAATCGAGCATCACAACTCATTGACTTGATGTGCAGAGTGGATAATTAGTTCATTGCAGTCAGAGTGAAGACAGCATCCAGATGCTGCGCTCACTAAACAGTCACGGTGCCAGCTCTCACCTCTCCGAATTCTCCTTGACTAATATAGCATTCGGGCGGTGTTAATGCAGCACGGCTCTCGGGAGACACTCGGTCAATGCCTTATTTAAAATCCTGTGCAATGACTCAATGATTTCTGAATATCCTCTGACTTTTTAAGTGAGGGTTATACTTTGAGATTTCTTCAATGGAAGCACTTGTAGAGGCCCACTTGATGCGTGTCATCCGCCAGCTGCTGATAAATTCTTAACATTAAATACTTATATAAAATGTATTTTTGTGCAGCATTATTTTTATATACATGATAGGGAGACATCTCATTTTCTGAGCCACTTAATCCAATTAGAGGTACAAGGAGGCTGGAGCCTATCTCAGCCAACACTGGGTGAACTCAGGATACACCCTGAAACAGCTGGCCAGACCACTGCAGGGCCAAAACACAGACCACCATTTACACACGCATGCACACCTAGGGCATACCTAGAGCCACTAATTATCCTAATATGCATGTCTTTGGAATGTGGGAGGAAACTAGAGTAAGCAGAGGAAACCCACGCAAGCACATGGAGAACATGTAAGCTCCATTTAGTGCCTACTCTCCCAAAACTTTTGCGCAGTAATCTTTAGAGGACCTTGAAGCTGAAAGCTCTAGTTATACTATTGTATTTATTTTAATTATTTAATCATGAAACTACTTTTATTAAATTGCATGCAATGTTTTACTAATTTTTTCCCCTTTGGTTTTTCTTTCTTTTCTTTCCTTTTTTCCTCTTATATTTTAAAACTGTGGACAGCTTAAGTACAGGCTTGGACATAATATCTAAATAAGTAAAAAGGAAAATAAATAACTAAATAAATAATGCTATCATCCTCAAAAGCCCTTTGCGCCTTTTCTTTTTTAAATGCTTTCCAAGAGGAGCTGAGCTCTCGTTCTCCTAATCAAGCTCAGATCAACTTTATAACAAATAACTCTAATTAAATTTCAAACTCTGAAATGTTTAAGAACCCTTGTGTTTATAAAAAAAAAAAAAAGGCACAGGGAAAGTCTCATGCACTTAAGACTGATGATAATCATCATGACTCTGCATCACTCTAGTGACTGCTGTTCACTTGCATTCTGTGCACTTAAGTCATTATTGTTATTTTAATGTCTAGTTTTCAATGTAAAATAACGGGCTTCTCTGTAATGATATCGGTTTGTTCAGTCATTCATAGTGCTTAGTTTTATACTGGTTAGAGTCCTAGTAGATCAGGAGTCTAATCCAGGTGTACAGGCCAGACGTAAATGCATGCACATTTACACCCCGGGGCAATTTACGGTGGTGTGTATAGAAGTGGAAGGAAAAGAAGGAACCCATGCAGAGAGGATCCAGAGCTCATCACTGGACCATGAACCCTTGAGCTGTGCAGTAGACATCAGAATGGCACCAGTACAGGGTGGCTCATGAATATTCAAAGCATAACGTCATCGCTCATTTCCCACTACTTACTTGCAGGCGGCCGCTTATGTCCTAATATGTGTTAGCGGCTAGCATGTACGTGGATTAGGGGTTCAAAACTAGTTCCAGATTGGAGCTCACCAGCATCCATACTGATTTTAAAGATGTTAAGTGTGTACAAAATTTTTTTTTTTTTTTTCTTCTTTAGCTTCTGACTCAAAAAAAAAGTGTGTGTCATATTTTATCCTAAAATATTAGATGCTACAAAAGGAAAAAAAGAGAATCTACTTCTAATAATGCTGGTTATGGTCTAATATGCTGTCATACTGGTTTGTAAACAAACAAAAACAACAACAACGGTGGCTTTCAATTCAATTCAGTCTTATTTTTACAATAGACATTGTCGCAAAGCAGCTTTACATAGTAAAAGCAATTTAAAAAAGGAATTTAAACATTTGTCTACAACTCCCTACACATCCCTAATGAGCAAGCCCACGGCGACTGTGGCAAAGAAAAACTCCCTCAGTTGACACGAGGAAGAAACCTTGAGAGGAACCAGGCAGTGGCTTTGGCTGTAAGACACTGGATAATTCCCCAAAGAAAAGCACTGGCCTTGAGCTAGCTGTAATTAATTTTTTCACATTCTTATGCACAGCTATTGTTTCGATGCATGCTATTTCAGCTACTATACTTTTCTAATTAATTGTTTTAATGAATTTTAAGGACCAGGGTTAGGAGCCTGCAGTCGAAATTAATGTTCACGAAACCCAAATTATCTGCTCCTCAAAAAAAAACAAGCAAAAATATAACTAGTTGTATTAATACTTATTGCTGAATTACACCTCCGTGTAGCAGGTTTTGTGTTTGTGTGACCTGTGACCTGCCAACTTTCGGTATGAAAGACAGCGATAACTTTTTTTTAAAAAAGAATGTCGGGAAAACGGTAGACTCTGATGGTTTTTCTGCCTAAAATGTTTTTATATAGTTTCCAGTAATGATTTTATTATAGATAACAGAAATGAAGTTTGTAGAGACCAAACTCAATGTTTGCTACGATTTAATTGTAAGTTCTTCTTTGCCTGGATCTGACTCGCCCTTGAACTCCCTCTCTCTCTAACTGTCTCAGATATGGCAAATATGAAATGTGTTTTAAAATCCCCAAACCATCGGCGTATTTATATAATGCCAAATTTTTGCAGGTTTCTCTGTAAAACCCAAGCTATATGATCATATAATTAACACAACCTTAGCATTAAGCAATAAGCTATGTTACACATACATGTACTTTGTTTTTCTCCAACGTGTCAACTATATTTTAATATAGTGACTCATTTATTCATAATTTTTTTTGGCACGTAACCATATTGACTGTTGTATTGTACTTTTCCAGTCTTTTAATTTCCCCGTCCTAACCTTTTTTGATACATGTTGCTGGTATCAAGGTCAGAATGAGCTACTATTTTCAATGAACTAGTAAACTGTCTCACGTCCAGCCCTTGATATATTTCCTATGTTCTGTTGTAAATAAAATATGCGTTTGAGTTTATGAGATATGCAAATCATTGTATACACTTTCCATTTAACCCAACCTTCTGGTAATGGGGTTGTACATTCCACTGATTTTCAAGGCGTGTTTTTTTACCGCATTTTTTTTACATGTGCCTAAGACCTCTGTACATTTCTGTACAAACAAAAATATTTTCTAGTGTTTACAAATGAGATGCGACTTCATTAGCGCTTCCTGACTTTTACTAATAAAGGAAAGTTCACTCTGCTTAATATGGTGGATTCATGGTACAGTGCTCAGGTCAAAAAGTGTGCCACATATTGTGTTTCCCTGGTGACACCCTCAATTCATCTCTATAGGACAGAATGCTTTCATTTGTCCATCTCTCATTCATGGAAAATTGACTAACCCACTGATCCGGACCAAATCTCTTTGGACATTTCTTCATTTTCCTACTGTATGTCGGCGTGACCGATTATTAGCAAACACTCCAGAAAAGAAAAAAAGGTTTTTGCTAAAATTGGGCCAAAATACACTTTGATATTCCTACTTTTAGAAACCATAAATTAAAAGAAAGTGCTGTGTTAAAAGGTACTGCTGCATATCTGGACCGGTCCGTATCTGATCGGCAAGTTAGCCATTAGCCAGCTGCCCTGTGCCTTATAATCTTTAGATAGATACACACTTTATTCATCCCCATAGGAGGAAATTCTAAATCTATAAAAACACAAATCGACAATGAACAAATAAATAGGGGAGTGAAAAACAGATAAACAGGAGAATAAAAAATTTAAAAGCAGCTTATTTGTACTGAAAATGTACACTGCTTAAGTGAGGGAGTTAAAAAGCCTAAGTCTGTACTAAAGAACCCAGACTGAGATTTCAGTCGTTTATATACGCTGATCAGCCATGACACCGGCACAATCTGTCTGGTTTTCCGCTAGGAAGCCTGATATGCACTAAGCTGCAATGTTCTGTGTGTACCATGTAAGGTGTACTGTGCACTACCTTCAGTATTGACTTACCGCTGCATTCCAGGAATATCCCACGAGATGTGCCGTTTTGGAGTTGAATTGACCCAGTGGTTTAGCCATCACAACATGGCTCTTGTTAAAATTCCTCAGATCCATACGATTGCTCATTTTTTCTTCTTTCAGCGCGACAACTTTGAGAACTGACTGTTCACTTTCTGCGTAATTCATGTCACTCCTTGGCAGGTGGCACTCTAATGAGATAATCGGTGTTATTTACTTTAGCTGATCATGTTTTTAATATTATGGCTGATCCAGGATATTCATCAAGAATCTTCATGCCATTATTAGCCGTTGCATTTAACAGTATTTCATTCACAGTGTTCATTTAGCAACATGAAATATGATCGAGTGTACCTCACAGTGCAGATTATCAAACATACCAACAATCACCTTATGCTCTTGATTTTCCCTCCATCCATTTAACGCATTGATGCCTAGAGGTGTTAGGAGAGGTTCCAGGATTGTATTTTTATGATTAGTATCAGGTCATAGAATAAAATCCACAGGACTGATGGTATGGCCAAGTTCAACTCCAGTCACAGCCATAAAAGCAGAAGAGCTTGGCAGCTGATGTAATGTGAAATGAATATGAACGGGGGGTGGGGTGGGGTGGGTGTGGGGATGTGTGTGTGTGGTGGTGGTTCGGGGGGTTAAACTGCGACAGACGGAATCGGATTTGAACGCATAGTTTGAATGATGACTGAGGCTGAGTGTGGCTGAAATGGCCTTCATAATGATTCCTGACTACGGAACAGTTATTACATGGTTCAATATGCAGCAAAGCTGTGAATCAAAACAGCAAGTTTCCATTTTCAAGTGCAAAACTCTTCACTATTGGTTGAATCATGTTCACAACTTTAGGTTGCCCAGCGTGGTGAGAGCTAGTTATCTCCCTATGTCTGAGACATATTGGTAGAAAGTGGAAAAGAGAAAAGAAAGTGATTTTCTATGAGGTAATATACGAATATACGAAGCTTCAATACGAGACTCAGTGGCTCAGGGGCTAGCAATGTCCCATAGGTGAAATCAAGGGTTCAAGGTTTTAATCTTGGCCAAGGGCTTTCCTATGTAAAGTTTTCATGTTTTTGCTGTGATTGCATGGGTTTCCTCTGGGTAGCTACATAAGAATTGGCGGCTATTCATTCTTTGTCAAATGTTTGCTCCAATAGCCCAACCTATAAACTGCCTCAGAAAGCAAAATAAAACCAACACGCTTCCATATTTCTGAAAAAAACTAGAAGTATATATTATATAGAAGTTTATACGAAGTCTCATGCAGGCCTCATTCTAAGCACTTGGAAGCCTTTAAATGTTCACAGGGGCCTCCAATAACGAATTTGATAACTAATTGTCCTTTCACCGAACAGAATTGTCATGACCCTTCAATGAGAGATGTTCCCTAATCAATCTTAAAAGAAATGCACAGCATATTGATTAGCCAACAGCACTTCATTCCTGCAGCACAGTGGATTCTGCTCGCATGTCCAGCAAGATTCTGACACTTTCTTGAATGTAACGAACCCAAATTTGATAAAAAAAAAAATACCTCTCAATATGTGCTGTTTTAGTTTTCAAACTTTCCCCCAGTAGTCCTGCTTTTATATAAAGCAGTATATTGCTACCACTCAGTTAAAAGGAAATAAGTTCAGTATCACATTATAATGTGAAAGGTTTCTTATAACCTATCATGTGATCACAACATATTTTTTTTTACATTTTTACAGTTTTCATATTATAACAAATATTTTTTATATTGACATACCATATTGTTACAACAAGAAAAGTTTATATAAAGTTATAACACAAGTTTATGTGTCAGAATAACGTGAAAATACATCGCGCTAACATTGTCCAACATGATAAATATTACATTATTATTATATTAAATGTTTGTTTGTTATTATAGTGTGATATGGTTGTATGTTAAAGTAAAATAACGCTGTTACAACCTGAAAATTGTCATGTGATTAAAATGTGATAAAAATTATACTGTAATAACATGATCATACCGGGCGGCACGGTGGCGTAGTGGTTAGCACGTCCGCCTCACAGCAAGAAGGTCCTGGGTTCGGTTCCCAGCTCGGGCGTTTCTGTGT
>JBCNYG010000005.1:24457507-24468814 GCA_039654305.1 Porochilus rendahli | reverse complement strand
TGTGTGTGTGTGTGTGTGTGTGTGTGTGTGTGTGTGTGTGTGTGTGTGTGTTAGAGAGAGATAGAGAGAGCGGGAGCACACGTATGTGGAGGCACTCAAAAGAAAAAAAAAACACTATAAAATGAAACTAAAAATAAAGTGCAGGTTGAGTTTCACCCACCTGAGTCCCACCTCCTCAGACTTGGTGAACACTGAAAAATCTCCAGAGCACTGTCACTGCCTTTTGCAATGTTCAGACATAAAACAATCCATGTTGCATGTGCACTTATGTTTCGGACAGTGCAAATAACTTTGATTATGAAAAAATACTTAAAAACACGGCAATCAACCGTTCAGAGAGTGCAAACCTCCCTTAAGCTGAAAAAGTAACAAAAAGTACACCCCCTGCTGGACCTGCTCTAATACCACACTTCCAAAAGAAACGTACTGTCTCAGTGTTAAGGAATTGATTAAAAAAAAAAGTCTTGGATCCAGACATTTCTGAAAACTCCACCCATAAGTTTTTGTGTAATCATGCTAACAAACATACATTGAGTAAAACATAACCTCTTTGGTCGAGGTAAAGATTAAAAAGAAAAAACAGTAATACCAATATCATGGTTTATATATTATATATAGTACAATTCTACATGATCTTCTGTATATCCTTAATACGTCAGCTAGAGGCTGTGGTTAAGAGTATAGGCTACGCGAGCGATCAGTGAAGAGGTTCACGTGTTATATAGTTATAATCATATTGATTGTATTCCACAAAACAGGAGTCCTGACTCTATGGAATGCTTTTGATTCGTGCCTAGCTGGAATTGAGTTACAATTCCACCTTCTGTAAAAAATGCTTTTAGTTAGTGGGTTGGAATTTGCATTGTTTTAAATTGAGCAAATCTTGTTTAATAAAAATGTTTAAATTTGTTCTGCTTACAAGTAGACCTAAAATGTCTCAAATGAATCAGTTTCTTGTTAGAATAGAAGTGTGCGTGATGTGACCTCATTCATGGGGTAATGAAGTGCAGGGATTTTCTGCTTCATAAATTAACCATGATTTTCTTTGTGCCTGAAGAATCACCCTAAAATCAATATTGTTGTTTAAATTATTGTCAGAAAATAAGAAGTGCACAGCTTTGCATCTTCTCTTTTAGCATTTATAGCTCTCTTTAATTGATATTTACATTGGTAGTGCTGGGGCAACACATCAGGGTTCATGCTACTGCCTTTAAAACTGATCCAAGGTACATGATGACTTGTATGTTGAAACCTGAACCTTAAACCGAAATAATAACAGGACAGTGACCTAGATAGTGTACATTACCCCCCCCCCCCCCTTTTTTTTGTTTGTACAGTGTTTCCTCACTTCTTATGCTTTTGAAATCAAGGACAAGGAATGTCTTAAGTTTCTTGTCATTACTTTTTATAGCACCATAGAAAACATGGCAAAGGAGGAAGATTGTGAAGAGGGCAACTCTGTTAGATGGTACAACGTGCAAACGTAGCTTTGGTGTTATGTTGACGCACGTGTACTATTAACTCGTGAATTGATCTGCAGCAGAAATGTCAGAGCTGCTGTTGTTGAAAATTAACCAACAACTTCTGACTATGGGTGGGTGGTATGGTAAAAAATTTCTCTCATGATATTATAAATAACTTTGTGTCACGGTAATGGTATATATGATATGTTTTCCCCCTGTTAATTCCATTTATGGCTTAAAGGGAATTAAACCCAAAAGCTTGCATGCATAGTTTGTCTGTTCCTATCTAAACGCTCTGCTTTTAAGACTTTTTCGTAGAAAAAAAATGAAAATGTGTAATAAATCTGACACAGTGTGGCACCACTGCACGGCAAAAGGTGGGATTTAACTCATGTAGAAGCTGGAAACAAGAAAGTGTTTGCATTAGAAAGCACTGAGCTATGTTACATCTATTGGTATAAACAATAAGATGCTTGTGTGATGTATGTAAATGTATTTGTATATTTATATTATGTGCAGATATGCATGTTTGTACAGGCGAATGCTAAGAGCTGCCGTAAATTTATCTTGGAGACAGCGTCCCACTAAATTACAACTTTATGGGTCCATCCCCCGTGTCTCAAAGAATTTACGTGAGCGCAAAATGCGCTTTGCTGGATACTGTTGGAGAGCAATGCGAGAACTCGTCAGCGACCATTTGCTCTGGGTTCCTCGACACTGCAAAAGCCGAGTTGGCCTCTCAGCCACCACCTATGTAAAGACGCTGGATGTCTGCCTGAAGATCTACCTACCTTGATGAAAGACTTAGTTGGGTAGTGTGATAGGATACATATCCGAGCTAGCTCGACCAGAACTGGTGCAAGGCTGTGTCGTGTAGCTTGACCACGTGTCTGCAGTTGTTGCAAAGTACATAATGCAGCTCCTTTTAAATACGTCCCTAGCAGTCTCCACATCGAGGCAACGCAACATCAGTGATGTGTTTGTGGCTAGGCGTTACGTACAATGTAAAAGAAATGAACATCTCAGAGTTTACTTAAATTTTCTTTTCATGCAATCTGAGTAAAATGTTCACCAGTATAGAGGTAAGAGGACTCACCAGGATGGTGTTGGTCCACCTTCAATTTTTGAGGCTTGCAAACACCAGGATGCTCGAAGGTCCATTGTTTTTGAGATCATTGATGATGCTTGGTCTACTGATACGGTCTACTCACTTGAAATTGCATTTTCAAGACCTTTGACAACAGTGTTTCTAAGAACTACATATAATGGGATCACAGACGTAACCAGGCAATTGTAGGCTATAGCTTTTAATGGTACAAGAGAAGATGAAGCACTTTTAGTAAAAATGCTTTTCCCAGCGAAGGAAGAGCCACAGCATCACAAGCGATTTTTATTGTTGAGTAAAGATGCAGCAGTGCCGAGACTGTGACACCTCCTCCAGCAGAAACGGATTAACCCGAGACAAGCATGTTGCCAGGGTGAGGGATGAGGGGGCCACGTCTCTGAAATAAGCACTAGCACTCCTGGGAAATCAAAGTCGTGCAGCCAGTGCCGGGGCGCCACATGCCTACAAGACTCAACCACAGTAAATCACACATCATAGTCTTTATCTGGGAAATATTTCTCTTCGAACCTGCCACCCAAATCACACTATTTCCCCAAATGTGGGTAAATATGCTCCCCCTGTCATGCTTGTTTTCTTTTGCTTTCTATCTGGTGTAATTGTTGTTCCTTTGTACTGTAAATTTTTCAGGTTTCTCTAGAAGTGTACTGTGTATTTCTGTAGTTGTGATGGCTTTAAAGTGAAAGATGTATTCTCGGGAACCATATATTCCTACAGTATTGATTTATTATCGTTAAGAGCGAAACGGAATAAAACTGCAAGCAACCAAGAACTAAGAGACAGGAGGGAACTTTGTTGGCATAGTGCTTAGCACGTCCGCCTCACAGCAAGAAGGTCCTGGGTCGGGTCTTGGGTTCAGCAAAGGTGTTTCTGTATGGAGTTTGCATGTGGGTGGGTTTCCTCCGGCTACTCCTGTTTCCTCCCGCAGTCTAAATACATCCCTTTCATACGTGTACAGCTGCAATGTATTTGATGCAATGCGTACCTCTTGAAAGAGACCATGACCTTATGACATGCCCAGAGTTATGGGAGATGTGAGGCTACACGTAATCAGGAGTGAAGTCTCCAGTTCATTTCTTGTCAATGAGGTCCTTTTGAAAAAGCACATTTCTTTCAGATGCACCTAATGGTGTGGAAAATGCACTTGAATTGATTGAGCTCTCGTCAGTTTTACTCAATGCTTCAGTGAAGTCTTTGTGTGTTGTGGCATTGCATTAAGCAAGCGATTTTTTTTTTTTCTTAAGGTGATTTCAAGTCAGCAGAAAGTGGAAGAGTATATTGGTAGCACACACGCTCAGACTTAAACGTAAAACATAGAGATTAGTGAAGATTTAATCATGTAGTGTAATGTGCAGCGTACCATCTGTATGTGTATCTGGTCCTAAAAGAAGGCAAGTATGGTCAAGATGGCCATGAGGAAAAATACAGTCCTGGCAGTCGCATCCACGATGGCAGGAGTTAATGGCACTGAACACTGTCAGGCAACGTGCATATGGGATTCTGAATGTATATGGAAACATCTCTATTTTTTTTATCCTCATGACCTTTCATTCATTTCAGTTTCGACGACTGTGGTGGCCATGGCAAAAGCTATTTTCTGTTGTTGGTGGACCATTATTGTGTAGATTTCGAGGTGTGCTTTGCATCATAGTCCTGCTGGAAGGTACAACTACGGCCCATTTTAAGCTTCCTGGGAGCAGCTGTTGTGTTTTCGTTTAATATCTGCTGGTATTTCATGGAGCCCATGATACCGCGTATCCTAACAAGATGTCCAGGGCCTTTGTAAGAAAAACAGCAACACAACATCAAAGATCCACCACCATACTTCACAGTGGGTTTGAGGTGCTTTTCGGTATGGCTATCTTTCTGTCTACGCCAAACCCACTTTTGATGTTTGTTGCCAAAAAGCACTATTTTGGTCTCATCTGACCATATAACCCGGTCCCTTGAAAGCTCCAGTAACGTTTGGAAAACTGTAGGTGCTTTAGTTTGTTGTTGAATGACAGCAGAGGCTTTTTTTTACTGGCAACCCTCCCTACCAACTTGTGGTGATGTAGGTGGCATGTGATGGTAGTTTTGGAGACTTTCTGACCCCAAGGCTGCACTAACCTCTGCAATTCTCCAGCTGCCATCCTTGGAGATTCTTTTGCCAGTCTAATCGTACTCCTCACGGTGCGTGGTTGGGTTTAATGTACTCATACGTGCTCTTCCAGGATGACTGTTTACATCTCCTGTCGCTTTAAACTTATTAATTATTGCCCTGATAAAAGAAATGGGTATTTTTAACTGATTAGATATGTTCTTGTATCCATTTCCTGGTTTGCGCAGCTCAACAACTTTTCGTCGCACATCGTCACTGTTCCCAGGTCTTTCCCATAGTGACGAATGACTAAGGAAATCTGGCATGTGTCACCCCGTATTTATACCCCAGTGAAACAGGAAGTCATTATTGACCATTTAAGAGCTCCTAATTAAACAGGTCAACTAAAGATTTTTAAACATAACTTTAAATATACTTCAGTTAAATTTTAATGATAAGATTTTCTAGGGATGGCAATAATTGTGGCACTCATGTCAGTCAATTTTACTTCTATGAAAAGGTAAGATTTTTGTGAATATTTTGGATGAAAGACCAAAAGGATATGCATGTATGTATGTATACAAAAACCATTTATTAAATAATTATGTTTGATGAAAAAGACATGTAAGCATTTCCTGCTGCATAAATGCCTCTTTCTGTCTGTGACCAGAAGTTCTCGGGTGCAGATTACAGCCTATGTGTATTGCAGGGATTACTAAATAAGAATCCATTATTCTCTCTGATGCCTTGTTAATCAGTACAAGTGCAGTTATGGGCAGCACGACGCACTCTCCTTTTATTTATTTATTTATTTATTTTAAACCAGATTTACACTAAATGTGTGAACCTCATTTAAGAAAAGAAAGTTTATGTAATGAGTGTTATGAAAAGGTCATGGGGAAGTTTGCCAAACTTCAACAAAAGTCTCACTTTAATTAAAGCAAAAGGTTTGCACTAGAAGACTGGAAATAAGCCCAAAATTCTGGCAGGTATTTTTTGGTGAATGTTAGAAATAATTGGGTGATCTTATTACTAATCAATAAATATATAACCGGCTTGATGAAAAATGTTATTGATTAATTTATTTTTTCATTAGTGAAATCCATACCTAAAAGCATTCATTGTGTCATTAAAGCAAGATAAAGTTGTAAAAAAAGTAAAAAAAGTTATGAATTTTGTTTTGTTTTTTAATTCTATCATTTTTTCCCTTCAATTTAGGGAGGAAAATGTGTAATGAATTAAAATAATTAAATTTGTTTGAGGTGTGCTTCATGAAGCAGGAATGCTCCGCTGTTAAGATAAATTGTTTATTTGCTGTGAAAATGTGATTGCATAATTTTTGCCAGGGGTTGTATATCTGCATTGCGCAGACAAAATATGTGAAACCTGGCACCCTGTCTATGCAGTAAAGATCCAGGTCATTACTGCTACATGATTCAGATGATGCTCTTCTCATTTTTTGGCAGTCATTTGCTCCAGTAGACCAACCTAAACACTGCCTTATTGAGTGCTGAAAGAAATTCTTATTTCCACTGTATTTTTGTAGAAGCAATGGAATTTTTTTATTTATAGAGCCGTTGTTCCATATAGCTCATGCAGACCACGCACTGTGCCGAGAGCTCCATATATCTGGTGGCGCTAAAAATAATTATTGACTGACTTCATTTAGAAGTATTTATTTGTACACCTTTCTCAATGATTATGGAAAGAAAACCTCTGGGTAGTCATATCATTATTATAATGAAGTGCTGCTTACAGGAAGTGCAAAACTGCACTGGTTTTTATTAAATAGTCTGTAGGTGTGTATGGAACGTTATGTTGAAGTAAACCAGATAAACTTTCTCTGTACAAACCGAGCAAACAAGTTTAGTAATTAGTTAATTATATGGCATTTTGAAAATCCTGGCTGTTAAATTCACTTCAGGTGCTGTTACTTTTTAAAATTCTCGCTGTGTGCTATCTCCAAATTGCCCTGCTTCTGAACATGGTATCTTCATCCGGGTCTGTAAGTGCTTTGGCCACTTTTGGCTTGTCCCTCTTCCTGCTTTCTGTTGAGCCGCGATTATGTTAAGATACTTTCTAAGCTCTTTATTCCTTAGCACATTTCCTGCATACATTTTCTCTGGAAAATGCTTAAGATCAAAGCAAAAAAATCCAGCTAGCTGTTGGATAACTCGCTCCATACGCAATGTGCTGCCCCCTAGTCAACCAATCAGATTTGTTGTTGTAATATAATCTGAGGTACCATTACATGGCTCTTTGTCAACTGCTTCTAAAATTGTAAACAGTTTCTTAATGTGGGAGGGACTTTGCTAGAATACAGAAAGCTTGTAAGAAAGTTTTGTATGACATCTGTGTTTAGGAGTAAAATAAATTTGTGTATTTAAAAAAAATTAATGAACAAATGAATGAACAATTCGTATACAGATGGTTTAACCTAGCATTGGATTACAGCGACAGCCACAGCTGTGGGAAACAGAAGGACTAGGAATTTCCTAAAATCTACACCAAACATCGATCCACATGATAAACCTTTGCTTTTTAAAATGGTGCAAGCTTTTTTTATAAAAAAAAATTTTTTTTTGCTTTATTTAATTTTGTTCAAAGTTTTTGTTGTTTTTTTTGTTGAAAATCTGTCAGTCAGATAACAAGGTTAGTGCAAGTTAGGTGTCTGTGTTTATGGCCAGCTCAAACAGCCCAAAACAAAGTTTTCAGAGTGTTTATTTTTTTATTAATTAATTAACTAATTGATTTATTTTTAGCCACACTAGTGTGTCATGGTGTGCTTTCTAATTAGCTAAGCCCCACAACCCCTCCATGTAAAGCGATATCTTTGTCCAAATACTAAAACTGTAACATTTAGTAAATTTTCCCCAGTGTGTAGCCAGATATAAACATTTACTTTATTAACCTGCACTGATACTAAATCTGCTCTGGCACTGATCCATGAAATGGAAACCGTTTTAGGACTCAAAATAACGTCCGTATGTTTTCTGAGGGACCACTTGTAGTGTGTATCGCTTGTGATGAGTGTTGCATGGACACGAAGCCTTATATTTCGATCTCTTTCGACATAATGTCACATACTGGCTCATATATCACCCAGCACTTGCTCTCTCATGCTGACTGGTGACGCACCGACTCTCTAATGCCTTCCGCCTCCACATATGTTACGACTTGACTTGAAAATCAGCACTTAAGCCTCCAAAGTCATTTTACTTCTATCTTTAAAGGCATAGCAGTTTTTGCTATAGCAGGCACTCATTCTTCCTTATACACAGCATCAGGTCAGTAATTGCAGCCTATTGATTTGCATAGCTTCATTTTAACGTTTCCTATTTCCCACGCTTTCACAACTTTATCAGAAACCTAGTCATGTGAGGGTAAGCAGCAAGGCGCATTTATCATCTGGCACCTGCTAAGCCTGGACTGGTTCGATAATGTGATTTGTTGAGTAATAATTGCTGCACCTGGGGAGCGTTCTTGCATATTAACATTGTCTTTTGCAGGTGTTCCATCATTTCTGAGTGAAAGCCCAACAAGACACTGTCAAACCACAACAAACCCTTAGTCAACCAAGTTTTTGGCATTTAGTCACATTTATGAAGTTCACCTGCAGAGAAAATAGCACGGAGTGTACGCTGCCAAAAAGAGCTACCCGGTCTAAATGAGTGAATAATGCTCCGCTGCTCTCAGCTAGTTTGCCCAGGTTTAGCAGAGCATTGTACTCTCTTCATGCACACTAAGACACTAGAATTGCCTTGATATTCGCTTTATTATGGATACCAAGAAGCCCTTGCATTTCGCTCTCAGAGTTCATCCGTACTGGGGCTTCTTCAAACGGGTAAATTTTCTTTGCTGGTAATTGCTTTGAAAGGGCGTTCGTCTGTAGCCTGAATTGAACTGGGAAGCCGTGAAGCCGCACATTGAAATGCTAATACCGAACCTCTTCTCCCACTAAGCCAATCTTTTGTCATCCCTAAGTTGTTTTCATCTCTTGCACGAGAACTCCGCTCTCTCAGCCATCAGCGCCTTTAAGACTCCCTTAATTATGAGCTTCTTAACTGAAAGTGGAGGAGGCTCACGCTGTCAAAGGCGAATTCAGGATGTGACCGATAAGCCTTGCACCTTTTTCAATAGTCCCGTGTTCACTCGTGGTGTTATACCGACTTCGTATTGTTCAGTGATTGATTCCAATAATGTACTATCAATGGTGATGTCCAAAGGGATTTGCACCCTGAACAGTGCCTAAGGAACTACTCGTACAACTCATTAGTGACTTGGGCTGTTATGAGTTAGTCAAGGAGTTGAGTATAGTATCTAAGAAAATACCAAATACACACAAAAAAACAAACTGTGTAAAATGCCTTGCTACCATATGCTCACGCATGCATATTCAAGTTTGGCCTAACACACCCTCAGGTAAAGCCCTTGTATGTATGCGCTTACAGACATGTGGCCATGATTGGCTGCTGACCATTTTAAGCGACAGGTGGGTGAACGTATGCCATCTCTCCCTTTCATACGATCTCAGCCAACCCCTTGGGCTTCTGGCTGCCTGTGTACGTCCACCTTGATTCGAACCTGCGATCTCCGGATTGTTATTTTGCATACAATGAGTATCAGATTTGCAACATGTAAATAAAAAAGTAAATAGTCAACAGGCTTATAAATGCAACAAACATCTGCAGATGTGACAAAGCTGCTAGTAGCATTTAATTGCCTCTTCCCAGGAAGCTTGTGAATACGTCCATCCATTCGTCAGCTTGTTTGTCAGTTTGCCCGTGCACGGATTGTCACCAAACTGGGTGGGGATGCTACCCTATCGGAGTTTTAATTATGAATTGATTTCGGAATGTCTAGGTGAAAGGTGACGGTCAGAGAAAGTTCATGAATGAAGATGAAGCGCTTTAAAACAAGGGCTAAAAGTCATGCCGTTAGTGTAGTGTGGAACACTAATAGGAGACCATGTATGGGTAATTATTACCAGAACCCATATCGAGCATATTTGCTACATTAGCCATGCTGTGTGGCGGAGGTACCGAATATTCTGTTTAACCTCTAGTCCCTTGTTTTATGTATATTAAAATATATTTTAAAAAGCACCTGAACGCATATTAAATTAAGGCTTGTCTGCGTGGACTTGGACCAGGATAAAGCAACTGTTTGAGGGCACCTGCTGTTCAGCTGTGCATTTCTGTGACCATTTACCTCCTGGTCTCTGTATCAGCCACCTTAAGTTCCAGGTCTATCTTTCTATGCCTGTGTGCTAGGCATTTTTAATTCTGTAAATGAATAAAAGAGCTGGATATTCAGCAGAAGGTTTTTCCCTGGAAGACCAACCATGGAGTCGTACAAAAGCGCAATTCCACAGCTTCCACAGCAAACGTGCTAGAAAACAGCAATTTCACAGCGGTGGCTGTATGAGTTAGAGGCTTGCAGCAGGACACCTGTGGAAGTCAGTCGCACTTAAACAGCAACATTTAAAAAATAAAAACAAAAAAGATTCTCTTTAGGCGTGTCGTCTTTATTCATTTAAAAAGATGTGCATTACTAAGTAAAATAAAGTGAAGAGAAGATCTTAATTGACTACAGATATTCATAACATAACTGTCCTCCAGAAAATCAGCAGTCTGCACATGAAGTTAAACAAAAAATCAGAAACCTGTGATTGTCAGTCGACCCAAAGATTGGGTTACTTCAATAACGCAATAAGTGGAAGTTTATGTGGGCTAAATTACAGATTCCCGAATTACAATACTTCATATTGAGTTATAATGCGAGCATCATTTTTTATTAAGTTTTTTTTATTTTAATATACTGTATAAATTGTGCGAGGGAAATTTTTGCCTCTGCATTTAACCCACCCAAAGTGAGCACACACACAAACAGTGAGCACACACACTCGGTCAACACACATTGCAGTGTCCGGAGAGCAGTTGGGGGTTTGGTGTCCTGCTACCATGGATGTGGAGGAAGGGAAGGTGCAGCTCACCCCAAACCCACCCTCGTATGGGCTAAATTGGGTTAATATTAACAGGGCTCAAGATAAAAATAAAATAGCTGTCCTATCAGAATATCTACAAATTAAAAAGCCACACTCCGACAGCTTTAATGAGGTAGACTGGGGGTTCAGTTTGAAGGCGGCACTGAGAGGGCTAAAGGCCTCAGGGTGGTCAGGTTTGTTTGGACCAGGCTTCTCCATGAAAGGACGCTGGCAAACAGTGTATAAACGGCCAACAGAGAAACGAACTGGTGATCTACAGTGGAGAATAATCCACAAAGTCATAGCAACAAACAGACACGTGTCCCACCTGAATCCAGCAGTAACAAGGGAATGCTCTCTGTGGTCAGGACGAAGAACTGCAGCCTGTTAAAGGTGTGGTTTAGGGCTCTAGGGGAGGAGTTCTCAACCGAAACTTTTATAGCTGGTCCCTAATATAGTGTCGCCGAGAAAAGTAAAGCTTGTCTAAGTAAAGATGCCTTCTGTGAGATAAGTGAAGATGGTGAACTGATTTTCATTTTTAATCATTCACACTGGGCGTAGTGGTTAGCACGTCCGCCCACAGCAAGAAGGTCCTGGGTTCGATTCCCAGCTTGGGCGTTTCTGTGTGGAGTTTGCATGTTCTCCCTGTGCTTGC
>JBCNYG010000005.1:24414574-24438968 GCA_039654305.1 Porochilus rendahli | reverse complement strand
ATATAAATTTTCATTTCATATCTAATTTATATATATAATTTCAGCCAATCCAAACACTGGAAGAAATACTGGGCGGACCTTGCAGTGATAAAGAACCGGCTTACCATTATGAGCTCATCCACTGTGTGCACTGTGCTATTCGTTTCCTCTCTACGTTAAGAGTTTCCTACAGTATCAAATTTAATATGCCTGTGTGTAGCCAACACCAGAGACAAAGACAATGCAACAGTTCTGTTTACTTTCATGTGAAGCCTGCATTTCTCTAGCACATCAAAGCACTGTCCCAAACAATGAACTACTTGACAAGAAGGGCACCCATGAGGGTGCATGTGCCCTTATTGCACGCCCTGCAAAAATATATTGGGAATACATATTTCACTGGGTGGCATATCGTCCATGTTAGAGTAACACTCTCTCACTCGCTCTCACTGTTGCACACACATACACTCTCGCACTTTACCTGGCCAGCCCTAATAATGCAACACCACTGTAGGCGGGGTTTGAAATCACTCATCTTTTGATTGTGTAATGGATTAAAATATTTATTCGTTCATTCATTCGTAGCACCAGTTAATCCTAATAGAGTCACGGGGAGGCATTGCAGGACCAACACGCACACAAACACTCACACTCACATTTAAGGTCAATTTGGTTCCACCATTTAGCCTAATGTTCACACAAGCATGGGGAGAACATGCAAACTCCGCCGAGAAACGCCCTCGCTGAGCCAACGCGTTTTACTCAGGTAATGAAAGTATGTGCAAGAGAGGCTTAGTGTTCAGAGTTTGTGTAATTGTGTGAGTCTGTCTGTGTGTACACAGTAGTTTCACAGCATGTGGTTCAGAACCGAACCCATATTTCACAAGATCTTCTAATAAAGCACAGGGAACTGATATATCTGTCGTTTTTGATACGGTCGCAAATGCGTTTTCTGGCAGCACAGCGGCTTTTCAAAAAGAAAAGAGAAAATCGTTTTTCATTCGCCATCTGTCTTTCATAAGGAGGCGATTGCTCAATTCAGTAATTAGGTTACGGGCGGTAGTCTCAAGTGGTACTCGCTAAAAAGACTTGTGCTTGCTTTATGAAGCCTTTTTTGTTCCTCGGCTCACAGGTTATGTTTTTCTAAGGGCACAGATGGCAATTTCGTGTTACATTAATTTAATTTTTGCACTTGTAGAATTCAGAGAGGACAAAATAGAGGTCTTGAATCCTGAACTCAACTTTGGCCTTTCAATGTACCCTTTTTGGCTAAACCAATTGAATGTGGGGAAAAATTCCAGCTGATTTTGTTTGTGCTTTCGATTTTTGGCTTCACGGTATCAGTGCTTTCGCATGCCTCATCCTGCTGGTTGGTTATATTTATTTATTGATATATAAATATTTTTTTCATTTTTATTTATTTATGAACCGGTCTTCAGGGAAAAGGTTTGCTGGATTTTGCTTACTGTTTTTAACTTGATGGATGCTTGGCGTAACAGACATTCATCCAAAACTCTTAAAATAATCTGCAGCCCTTTTGAAGGTTATTGAAAGCTTTTTTGGATTCTGTGGTCAACCTTACATTGCGTTTTGATTAGGAATGTCTTGTTTTTTTTTTTTTAATAGGATCAATTTGTGTCTTTCGCGCTCTGGTTTCTATGCAGAATATGAGTACACTCGTAGTAGCAGCAGCTGCTTTGTGGTGTCTGATGACATGGCCAGGCTGTTTCCCCTGATTAGCTCCACAGGGCAAAGCAACAGTAGAGAACTTGGAGAGATGAGTTCATGGGACAGTCATCCATCAAGCAGCCCAGCACAATATGGATGATACTTAAAGATGAAGCTTCCCTTGCCTGGAGAGACTGACATGGTGATAAAGCATCCGTGTGTCTCAAAGGTGACCAGTCAAGAAGACTGGCTTATAATGTATGGGGATAAAAAAAAAAAAGTCAATAGCCAGTGTGTAGACCACATGCACAGCTGGACTGCTTCATATATGTATAGATGGATGTTGGCTTAGGATACAGCATTTAAGGGTAAATTGATGGCAGTTATTATAATCATGCATGAACATTGCATGCATTTTTTTAGCAACATGCTAGTCAACTAACATTAAATGCTAACATTGGATATACTGTCTTAAGTGTCCATGTTGATTGATTTGATGTAAATCGTACTATATTTCAAATACTGACCTAAGAATCCTTATGTACTGTTGCCGGTCCATGTTGGCTTGACATCAGGTTCTGAACTCGGTTTTTAAAAGGTAATTACCACTTTTCATTTAGGACTTAAAATTTTTCTGTTTTTCCAAGTAGGAGGTCAGTAATTTGTAGTTGCTTTGTAGTTCCTAGCTTTAGTGGAGTGCAGCATGGCCTTGAAGTATTATAATGGGATCACCCCACCCCCACAAAAAAGAAATAAAATAAAGTAATTGCGCTATGATAATAATAATAATAATGATAATGATAGTCGTAGTAGGAAAACTGCTTCAGGTAAATTTTTCATGTTTTCATATTTAATGTGGTTGCATCAATCTGGGTGATTTGTATGTAAAGGATTTGTTTGTTTATTTCCACTGCAGTGATTCATTGGTTTAATGGATAAAGCTTTGATCTAGCGGTGGTAACCCATTTATCATTGTTAGGTTTGCACGAAATACTTATGATGGCTACAGGGGTCATGCAGGATGGTCGTAGTTGTTAGTCTCTCTTTTGTGACAGATGAGCACTTGCTAATGTTGGGATTGACAGTGTAGAGAGAATTACAGTTCAGTTTTGCCTCAAGTGCTTCCACAGTTACATTTGGTAACGTAAATTCCTTTAGAGATCGTTTGAGGAAAATTGGCACCTCTTAACACAGCATGAGGGAGAGTTTCTTTGTTGAAGCAAACACTTGAAAACTGTTGGAAATATTTTAACAGCACATGGGAGAGGAGGAAATGGTACGAAGCAATTTGCATGCATATGTGCCAGCAACTGCCTGGGCTGGAGGCTTTATATTTCAGGTTGTCTGTCGATCCGGGCCATTCTTGTGGACACAAAATAGAATTGTAGTCCATTTGGTAAAGAATAGGCTGCATAGCCGTCAGCATGTTTCTGGCCTTCGATGGCCTGGCGAGCTGTCCAGGGTGTACTGTGCGCTCGCCCAGAGTCGGCTGAGATAGGCGGCAGCCTTCCCATGACCCTAATTAGGATTAAGGTGTTCAGAAAATGAACGAATGGTCAGGACTTTTTGATTTGGAATCAGCTCTTCAGGTGCTAGGTTGCTAAACATTTTTGGATTTTTTTTCTTTATTAGGACCATCATGTACATCGTAAAAAAATGTTTTAGTCAGGGATCACATTTACTTAGACACTCGTGTGTGTGTGTGTGTGTGTATGTTTGTGTGTGTATATATATATATATATATATATATATATATATATAGATATATATATATATAGATATAGATATAATTTTTTTTTGATAGGAATGATAAGTCTGCTGGTGGAATATTTATAAATATTTTCCAAAAATTTCTCTAAAATTGTAAAATTAGTGCTGCAAGCTGTTGCCTTGGAGGACACTCAATTTTTGCAAATGGTCCTACTTCTAAATATCCAGGTTCGCAAAGAGTAAAGTGTCATCCAGCCTCCAGCACTAACATTACTGGAACTCTATGCATCATTAATTCAAGAGTAAGCTGCACCACCTCAGAGGTGTTAATGGCTCCTACGCTGGCAGTAATTAAAGCTCGCGATTGACTGTAAAAAGCATGAAAATACTGTAGGCCCTGCACATACACCTCCCACACCAGTCCTCTCCGACTCCATCTCCTTTACAGAGCACTTATTTACTTTGATGGTATCTTTTTGTGTGCATACAAGTAAGAGAAGGACGCCACGTGCTGTGTTTTGACAGATTACCCTTCTCAGCGTGTCGTGGTTGGGGAGAAAAAAGTGTTTCGCATGTTCTGGTGATGGACTGAAACGTCTCGGGTTTGTTCTATCCCCGCCGCACTTCCTCTTCACACTTGAATAATATGAAAAAAAAGGTGGTGATGAATATGCAGATACCGGTCAAGGATAGGGATGTATGGGGATTTAGACTTCACAGTACTTGCTTTGGCTCTTTAACAGCTTTAATGTAGTATCACGTAAGAACCGATTAAAATCGAAAAGCAGTTTTAAAAGAGAAACAAGGTATGACCACTTAAAAATAAAGAGACACTTGATCAAAGGTAAAATGTAGACGACGACCCCCCCACCCCACAATTTAAGCTGGTTTGCAAATATGAGCTGATTTTTACCTGAACATTTTCACAGTAACATTTATCACTGCAAAGGTGGTTGTTTATTTATTTATTTCCCCCCCACCCAATGCACATTTTCCTCTCCTCCTCACATATTCCATTTCTGTGCTCTATGGAAATTCCAGTAGTGATCAGACCACAGTGTTTCTTGTTACCCACAGAAATAGTTTGCTATGAGGGTGCACACCAAGTATCTGAGCTGATCACAGTGTAGGTATATAATATTTTTCAAAGAAACCACCTGTAGGACTATAGAGGAGCGGAAATGTTTCACCACCTCAAATTCAACCTTTCATTCATTTAGTCATTTTCTAAGTCACTTAATCCTACTTAGGGTCTCTGGGAAGCCGTCGCCTATTGCAGCCGACTCCGGGCGAAGATGGGGTACACCCTGAACAGCTTGAAAATGAAACAATCAGGCTCTGACATAATGACCTTGGAAAGTCAGTTATAATGAACACTTTGTGATAGGCTTTATTTTTAAATCCTTTTCTTAATGAACAAATGCTTTGATTTTCAAAGCAAAAAAAGTGCCAAAGGATGTGTGGCAGCCTGGGAAATTTTACCGTTTTTTTTTTTAAACTATATGTAATTCTGCGAACTCCAGCCTTAAATAACTGAAATGTTTCGTTTACACGTCCAAGTAAAGTTCGAGCTGGGAGCATTTTCAACTCTGATTACTGAACTCTGAAATTACATTTAAAGATCCCATACTTGACATTTTACCAGATGCTCTCTGATTACAGTCTGAATTGATTAGACTTTTCTATTAATGTTTTTGGGGTATTTTTAATCTACCAAAATACAGACTATGACAGGAAGAACTCTTCTCAACAATTCACAACCTTAGACTTGACTGAGGATTGAGTGCACAAAAAACAGAGCTCGGGTCATTATTTTTTTCTCCTTTCCACACGAGCGTATTTAGTTTTTCCTCTCCGCTTTGATTGATCGCAGGCTGCCTGACATCCTTGCAACTGAGTGCTTAAACTGAATCCACGGCCTGAATATTAAGAGTCCCGGGCTGGGGCTCTGCCACTTGAGCACTTCCATTCACTCGGGGGAGGGGGGGGGGGGTGTCTACCGGTGCCAGAAGCTGGATGATGTCATCAGTCTGAAGTCCATGTTCTGTAAGGCTCCTCCCTGCTTTCTCACCACCAATCTTCTGCACATTGAACAGGATTTGCATGTGGTGGCTCATTTGTAATCAAGAATCTAAACACAAAAGTAATTTCTTTCTCTTAGTGTTTATATTGTCTACTTCAAGGATGTCGAACACTCTTCAGGCAATTCTACTTAAACAAACCACAATCAGCTTTCCTTCAAAATTCGTAATCACACTTGAGGATTTATTGCTATTCCTGTTCGTCATCAAGCACTCAATGTCTTAACAACTGCACCTTGAATACATTTGCACTGTAATGTGAATGCATGCATTAACACTAAAGACAAAAGCACTTTGATTTTGGCTGCTTGCCTTTAGGCCAGCTGTAATCCTCGCCTCAGTTAGTGTTAGACAGAGCAATCATATTTTATTCAACAACTCATGCATCACTCTTTTAGTTAAGACCACACAAGCTCCTCAGAAATTTTTGCAAAGCTGCATGAAGGTTCGCGTTCCCCTTGTCTATATCCCCTACACCGCTCAGGGTACCCAAACCCGAATTAAGTCATGAACACGGTCGTGTTGCCATATCCTTAGTGTCGTGCTTGAAATGTTCCTTGTTTTAAGGTCAAGTGTGACCTTTCGGCTTTTTGTCTTATTTACCTTGACCTTTTCACATCAAGGGGTAGGCATGGCTGAACTTTATACCAGCCACTCCGTCAGAAAAAAGACATGTCCTCTGGTGCCACTGACCTTTTTATACTGATGACAACTAGCACTTCCCCATACAAAGTGGGGTAATTCATGACTCCAGACCCTTGACATCATTTGTTTCCGATTTCTTTCCGTGTGTTTAATTGCAAAGCTGAGTACAGCTTTGTAGAGTTCCGTTATTGTTTCCCTAAGTGGAGTCATCCAAACCTTTTGAAGGAGTTTGGAGCAGCAAACCTGTTGACCTGTTGATTCAGTGAAGTGACTGGTTGAGTGATAAAGAAAATGGCTGCCGGTGGTCTCAACTTGAGTTTGGAAATTAAGTCGGTGATGTGGGTACTTCGGAATAATATGTTAAAACGGGCATTGGTCAGTATATATCTTTATACAGTGGTTATAGTAAAGATTTACCCCCATTAACAAAAAAATAAAATAAAATATATACACTGGTATACTCAGGGATGGAATTTTTAAATAAGTATGCTATTAGCCAGCCAGGACAGTAAGGTAAACAGAAATGCTAGTCCTTCATGTTTATTGGCCTGCACGACTAGTGATTTTCATATTCTACTGGCGAATAATATTATCGAAATCCCCAAAAAATTAAAAACAGAGAATATGGTTTGTGATCAAGCTTTTATTATAAAAGATGGTTTTTCAACAGAATACACGTCTTAGACAAAAACTCTACTCAGTCTGTGGACTTTGGGAGGAAACTGGAATACCAGAAGGAAACCCATGCAAGCATGCAATGGGGAGAACATGCAAAATCCACACAGAAGCACCCCAGCCTGGGAATCGAACCCAGAATCTTCTTGCTGTGAGGTGGACATGCTAACCACAGTCACTATACCCACCCACTTACAACAACCAAGTTAAAACTCTTTAAAGCCTTTGATTTTTTTCCCTTCTCCTGCCTTGTGCCTTTCCACAACTTTTGACAATGCCTTGCCACTCGTAGTTAATTGATTGCTTTCAGTTACACTTAACACTTGAATACTCTAAGAACTGCTTTTATATATCATGAACTAATAAGTAATTTTAGAATTAATCGCAGGTTTGAGCCAGTTAGCTTGGTGTGCAATGGTGAGAATAATTAGTTACACCTCATTGAGTTTTCAAAATATTTTAGGAGGAGGGAGACCATTAATCATCTGATTTATTGTTTTTCCAATTTATTTAATTTGCTAAATGTTGATAATGCTAATGTTAATTTGCTAATGTTGAAATTTGTTCCAAATTCTTTATAATAAAACTCTGTCTCTCTTTTTCTTTGTTCTTTCCCATGCCTCCTCTGCATGACCTACATGCAGGTAAGTGCCAGTAATGTCAAAGTTGTCTGTGGATTTATACAGTAGTGGTGAAAAAGTGCACGTGTCTTGTGATCTAACGTTTCCCAATATGGTTGGTGCAGAACTACCTTTTTTAAGGCTTCAGTTGCAGTGGGAGCGAGTGGTTGAGAGGAGAGGTCAGCTAACTGACCGATAGATTTAATAATGACAATTTTTTCTATAATATACTCCAAACCAGTAATTATTTAGGCAAGCAGACATTTCTCACTGTTCCCTAACGAAGGCCTCTGACTAACACGCTAGCACACGGTGTCACTGCTGCAGTCTGTCGAACTGTAAGCCTTTTCACGCGGACACCTATTTCCTGGCATGTTTCGTTTCCTCTTTGCGCAGTCACTTCAAAAGCGAGATGACAAGATGATGATTACTAATAACTGATTTCACCAGCGTCAACAATCTGTTACAGTTTTGATTGACAAGAGTTGCTGCCTAATGAGCTAGACATACTTTATAGCCCGCATCTAATTATTGAACAAATTTTGATAATTTATGATCATTTAAAACATGAGTAAACTGGAGAAAAGCAGCTGTGCTTGATATTTTGTATTCCTTACTGAATGGACCACATTTTTTCCACTTTAGTCCTCACAGAAGCTAATGCAAAGGATTTACACAAGATTTTTCAAAACTAACTTTATTATATGACGGAAAACACACAAACAAGAGGACTACTTGTTAGGTCCAATTTAAAGCAGATTCAGTGTGGGTAAATGATGCTAATAATAATGCACCATAAATTACGCAGGATGGTAATCTAGATCTAATCCAGTCTTTAGGTTTAGTTAACTAGTAATTATGCTTAACTTATTAAGAGAAAACTGCTAAAAACAGAAACTAAGCATACGACACTACTTGACTTAACTGTGCTGTGGAAAACGGTGCTGAAGTTCAGATGCGCATTTCTCCCTGCAGTCAATCTTCGCAGCCAAAGGATGGATTGCACAAATGTTATGGCATCAGTAACATGACAGGAAGGTAATTCTAACGTTACGAAGCCTTACAGGAGAATCTTGTCCTAGAACCCAGCTTAAAATATGTTAAAAGACACTTGCTAATTTTATTTAACCAAAGCAGCCACTTCAACTCTCAAACTCAATTCACTATTGTGAAAAATGCCTCTTCAGGCATCTGTCTATTTCCCCCCATAAATATTGCTAAATTGTCAACCACCCCCAATATCATGTAGCCCATGTACAATAACACGATTATTGCAGCCAATTAATAAAGTCAATGAAACCAAATGTTGAATCTCAGCAGTCAGCATCTATAATATCATACTACTCAGCTAATATCCTGCCACTTAAACACTCGAACATTTTGTTTTAAAATAGGGTTCAAAAGTGTTTAACTTCAAATTACAATTTTATTTGTCACATACAAATTATACATAGTACAATATGTAGTGAAATGCTTAGACGACTGTCCAAAAATGTGAATAAGCTACTAATAGCAGCTAGAAATAACAATATTTATTATATATATAATAAATAACTATTTAAAGTATTTTACATTTTAAAGGTCAATATAAATATAAAGATGCAAAAATAGAAAATAAAGAAAAATTTGTAGAATAAAATATAAAATAAAATATAGGCATCCATCCATCCATCCATCCATCCATCCATCCATCCATCCATCCATCCAAATAAAACCTCCTAGTTTTTACGGCAAAAAATCCCCAATATCCCTTTTTTTAATCTCCAAGGCTGCGCATACAGCGACATGACCACAATGTGCACAACATAATCACAGTGGGCACCAGCACGACCAAACGACACCAGCAGTGTACACTAACATGACCAAAATGTACACCAACAGGACCAAAAGTTTATTTTTTAAAAAATGACTCTATGGAATTGCTGCTTAAAGGCAATCAATATTGAAATAAAAA
Organism: Porochilus rendahli; assembly: GCA_039654305.1. Classification (NCBI taxonomy): domain Eukaryota; kingdom Metazoa; phylum Chordata; class Actinopteri; order Siluriformes; family Plotosidae; genus Porochilus; species Porochilus rendahli. The sequence goes on along the minus strand of JBCNYG010000005.1, from coordinate 24,429,636 downwards.
GGAAAATCTGTCAATTTAATTGATACTTTAACTGAATAGAATACCTGTCGTGTTTTTCTAAGACTTGGGTGCCCTAATGTGTCCACATTGACGTATTTTTGATTAAATAAATGAGTTTTTCTGTATAAGGGAAACCGAAATATGTACAAAGGTGTCTTACGTCGTATATATGAAAGGGGGCCTGTCCTTTAGTGCCCATGCAAGTTATGTGTTAAAATTTATTTCAAAAGTCACACTATTTTTTAATTTAAAATCTTTATTTGCAGTATGTTTTGTGTATCATTTTGTGAGTCAAACGAACAAATCATTAAAGAAAAACTAAATTAATTTGTATAAATCCTTGCACATTCATAACACACACGAAACAGCAGTGGATATGCGTAGATTGCTGCTTAAAAAAAAAGTCTTTCAGTTTAATGAGAACTTGCTTGTGTACTGAAGGCCAAATATTCTCTGTTTTAAAAATCAATGTATAGCAGGGATATGAAAATCTGGGGATTGGCGGAATTCCCGTAGTCTCGGTCACAGGAAAATACCTTGACGTAAATCATGTACTTTAAGGCTGCGGGGGTGTCGAACTCCGCCAAGAGTCATGGATCATGATCACCAGCCCCACCACCAGATGCCCGTGTTACGGGGTGGGATTATAGTCTTATCCGGCTAGATTCAAGAGTAACTTTGTGATGTCGGGATTAATTTCTGGATTAACCAGTGCTACGAAAGCTGAGTAGGGTTTCCGTGAGGTGTGTTGCCATGGCAATTTACACTCCATACCAACTCCGTTCGGAGCAGGTTATGTTCTGGGTTAACTCGGTGTTATGTCTATAAACACCGCCAGTTCACTTCCTTTTTCCAAAAATATTGTCCGTTAGGAAAAAAGGCAGAACATTGGCCTATTTAGACACTGAGGAGGTAGTGAGAGGGGATTTAGAGAGAATATAAATCTGCTATTGTACCCTAATGATGTTCTTTATGAAAGATATTGATTCTGATCTGATGAAATTCCTTTTCTTTGCCAGTGTTTGTTGCCAGGTCGTAACATTTATACATTCATGTTTAAATTATTACCATGATGTTGTACATGTAGCCTAACAAGTATCAGAAATAAGAGCACTCAAATAATAAAGATTAAATGATTTCTGTATTAGACAAATGACAAAAAACCATGCAGGCATGAGATTATAAATACACAGTAAAATAAATCTTATCTTACTTAAACCTTTTCCGTGGATTTTTCATTTGTCAGTTCACAGCCCTGATATATCTGTAAAGATGGGGCTGGCTTGAGAATTTTAATCTGTCAGTGTTGTTGCTTGCTTTGTTTGAGTGTTTTTGTGTTAAAAATGTCAAAACTTGTGAAATGTTATGTTAGAATGGCATGTACCACAATTGCAAACATTTCCCTTGACTTGCCACTTTAGTACCCTGGGACCTCAGATGAACATGATGCCATTAGGGTGGAAGCACTGCTATATTACAATACACCCTTTCTATGGGTCTGAACCAGTCCCTCTTTGACTCAAACCAATTTTCTACTCTTTCACTCACTGCCTTGGGCTTTAAAACCCTCTGTTTGGGCTCCAAGAAATCCTACAGTTGTATTGATTTCAGTTTTGTAATTTGTATCACGGAGTACAAGTGTACCATCCAGTGTTCTGTGACAATAGACAGTTGTAATGTGATGAGGATGTAATTAAACACTGCACATACTGTAGGCATGATAAATTCCCCAGAGAAGAAGAAGTCAAGGTCAGACTTATGGAGGAGGATTTGCAATAAATTTGCATGCACTTTCCAGATTGTCTGGTGTCGGACTGCTGAAAGTTATGGCTTCTGGATCCCCGGATCAGGCAGAACAGAGAGAGAGAGAGAGAGAGAGATCTGACTCAGCTTTGGGTAAAATCGGAATCGGCATACAGATTGCTCGGAGCTCCAGGGCAAAGCCAAACATGACAAACGCTGGAAGGTTGTGTTGTTCCAATACTTTCTGTCTTGCTGCCATTCCCATCCAAGAGTGCTGTCTGTGCTTTCTGCTTCTTACTGACATGACGGAGATCTTGATCTCTTCATCCTTGAAAGTATAACAGATGCACAAGAGGAAATGACAGGAACCTCAGGTCCTGATCCACAGCAGGGATGGGAGGAAAAGGAGGTCAGGAAGATTGACTGAATCCGATGATTAATCTACCCAGACATGGTAGGCAGACGCCTAGCGAGGGCCCCTCGAGCCATTTTGCAGATTGATACGGCACATGCGACGCCACACGCTACGTTTTCTGTGCTCTCTTCTTAGCCGTAGCCATAAAAGGCAGCATTTGTCAACAAAATGGCTATGGACAGAGCCCATTTTTGCCCTGATTGCACCAAATCAGGTTTGCCTTGCTGGAGATAAATATTACATAGCCTGTAGCACCTGATCTAGCATTTCTTAAATACGGATTATAGAAAGCAAGGCTTCCTGTATGGAAATCAATCTGATGGTGCACCATGTAATGTCTTGCAAATCGAATGCAGTGCAACGGTGCAGCTTCCTTTGAAGTGATAATGACTCGTACTGACTCGTCTGCCAGTCAGGCGAGGTGTAGATACAGCTGGCGTCACAAAAATCACAGTGTGTGGAATCTGCTTGCGTGAATTGCGAGTCACTTTTTTTTATCTGCTTTTGACAGGTAAGCAGGCAGGTACATTCAGAAAATTTCTATATTTATGTCAATATCAAAGGGCAAGCTTTGGAATTTTGACCAGCTCAGCTGCCTGTTTGGAGGAAGTACAGGTTTAATGGAGGATTTATTGTAAGCGTTTAGCTGTATGCCCTTATCCATTCCCTCGCAACCTCCCCCGAGGCTGACCTTCTTAAAAATGTGTTATGGTGCCATTTCGGAGTTTTAGCTTATAAGTGGAAGTGGGTGAGTGTCCATATTCTTCTTTAATTAACTGCAAGTTTCCTCTGAAACTCCGCACAGGACTCTTGCTTGTCTGAGAGACGAACACATTCGATCTCTTTTGCTCTTTTGTTTTGCCTTAAAGCCTATCTGTGCTCCAGTTGTATGGGGCCATTGTTGTTGAAATTAGTCCCCTGGCAGATTTAAATCAATATTGTCTCTAATCCAGCTGAGCCTGATCACGGTGAAGTGTGTTTAATAAGGCTTTAACATCCAACCACTCTCTAAAAGTAAGAAGAAGAAGAAAAATTGGCAAATTGGAGATAAGCTGGTAAACAGGACATTATTTACTGACTATGCTTGTTAGTGAAATCGAGGAGACCATCATCACCAACAACAAAAACCAAAACATCAGTAATAACTAACAAGAATTGTGTTTGCTACTTATTCCTCTCATGCATACTTATAATAGAATCGTGCTGTAACTTCCTTTATGTGGTCAAAATAACAGGATCTGCACCGTGCAGTCAGTTGGGAAGTTTATCAACCTGTCCACACCAAACTGTTTTTAGATTATTGGAAAATCTGGTCAGTAGGCACAAAAATGTCCTGCAGGACTGGTCAAAACTTTTGCGAGAGTAAGCGGGATTAGTCAGGTGGGTTTTTGGGGAATCGGGTGTGATTGGTGTTGGTCTGTTGTATTCAGATTTATTTTTTTTATAGAAGTATGTGGGGATGGTCAGATTTATTTGGGGAAAGTCTCTGAGCTTGATCCGATCTTTCATGGAAATCTGTGGGTTTGGTCAGATTATTTTGGTGGCAGTGCGTGGAACTGGTCAGATTATTTTTGGAGGAGGGTGGGGTTGGTCATATTTGTAGTTGAAATGGGCAGGATTGGTCAGCTTTTAGGTGGCAATGGATGGGGTTTTTGGTCGAAAACTTTTGCTGAGATTTTTGGTGGAAGATGGCAGATTTGGACAGATTTATAAGGAAATGGGTGGAATCGGTCAGATATTTGGTGAACATGGATTGCAGTAGTGGTCAGTTTTTTTCTGTAAAAGTGAATGGGATTGATCAGTCTTTCCGTGTAAATGGATAGGATTGTTTTTTTCAATATTACGTAGGACAAATATTATTTAAAACCCAACACTTCTATCACTGAATGAAAGCTAGCTATGTACAAGTAGAACCGTGATGATAAGAGTAGGAAGTCAACTAGCATGCTCATTTAAATTATGGTTTTGCTTACTTACATCTAAGTAAGTAAACTCTATTTATACCTGCATATCTGAAGCTTTAAGCAGCAGTGGTGTCTCAAAGGGACCGAGTTACTAATCAGAGGATTTGGGCTCAACCCCTCCTCCGCACTTAACCTTATTTGTTTAACATATCCTAGATGTATATATGTCCTATATGTATATATAACATCATGTAATAGTAGGAAAAAGACTAACATGTCGTTCCCTGAGCCATTAAAGAATCAAAGTTTTGCACCATGCCATATGGTATGCACTGTCGAACTGCTTTGCTTCCTGCGATGATATTTAGGTTCATAAATATTCATTATATTATATATTCAGTATAATACACCTTATTCACTTTATTAGATCTACTGTATTTTAGTATATGTGAATCTGTGCAACTGAGCAGAGCTTTAATGGTATTGTAAAATTAGCAACATTTGTCTTTCTCACTTCCTCTAATGTACTGTATTTGGGTTTCCCTTGCTACAGAGACACTCTTCCTATAAAGGACTTTTATTATGGACTTGGCGGCATGTAAAATCAATAAAAATATATGATTTCTTTACCATCAATTGATTAAGTAGCTTAAGTTGGAGGGGTAACTGTGTTTTATTTGGCAGGCTTTCCAGGCATGATTTTTTGCAATTGCCACAGCACTCTGTTTATATCCGAGCTCTATTACGGCAAAGTAAATCAACACAATACATCAGTTTCCCATTAATATAAGCCAGAAGTGCGGGTATTATTCTCCTTTATGCAGAACCGTACTCTTTTTTTTAATATTGCTGTACATTATTAGGTAACACCCAGTGGTTATTAGTTTGATCTATCCAGTTGACAAATCAATCACTTATATATACAGTAACTAAAGTGTTCGTCAGTGTTCTTGTCCTTGTTCTTCTCATTTATTTCCACGCAGCGAAAACCTTTCTACGGATTCCGCAGAAAATCAAATACACACGCCTCGGTTTTTCTTGTGGTGAACACGTCGAGTACCTGTGTAGGATAGAAGACGACACGTTTCTGTATGGAGTTTTCTGTTCTTCCCGTGTTTGCGTGGGTTTCCTCCAGGAGCTCCAGTTTCCTCCCACAGGCCAAATCGGTCGGTTGTGTGACCGGTTGTGTGACCGGTTGTGTGTGTTGCGCTGCGATGGTTTGGTAAACTGCTCAGGGTGTACCCAGTTTTCGCCTCATGTCGGCTGAGATAGGCACCGGCCTTCCTGTGACCCTAATAGAATTTAGTAGTTTGGCAGTGAGTGAGTGAATAGTACAATATCTTTGCTGTTGTACTGCTTTGTCAAGACGCTCATGGCCCTTCATGGTTCTGCTTGGTCATGCAGAATTTCTGTAACGGCATACGGCTGAAGAATTCTGGAGCTGAATAAGGATGAGTGACTTCAGCAGAATGTGTTTTATTAGGTGTTAGGCATGTTGAAAGGATATGTGCAAGCTCGAGTGCGTGCTTGAAATCCTTACTACGTTTATGCAGACGCATGTTAAGCAGATATTGACATGAACCGAAGACTTATACTGCATATAGAACTGAACTACACCTTTTCAATCAGGTGCCACAAACGGCAAATGCCTGGTTAGTGCTCGCCGCATGTTCTATTCAACCAGAATTACGAGCTGTGGGTTGATTTGTTTTGAATCCATTGATCCATGTCAAAATGAAACCATTACTTTCTCATCGATTTTTATTCGCTCGCTGTACTACTTTACTTTTTTCCCGAGCGTCTCTTAATTACAGCCCGTGTCAACAGGATTTCAAATGTTTTCTGCCTCATCAGAGCTGTGTGGGCGTGTCGGTGTGCATATTGAATGACAGCCACATCCCTCTGCCAACATAAACAGCTCATCACAATAATAATGGTAGAAACATGTGTAGGAATGACAGTGTGGCGCTTTGACATCGCTTTTGTTTTTCACTCAAGTCACACGTGTCGTGTAGTGTGTTGGTGTATTTTGTACACATTTCTAGTGATACAGTTCTGACAGAAACTAGAATCTGAGGCTACAGTGGGCACTGGTTTTGATTGAAAGACTGGAAAAATACTTTTATTTGTAAGAATATGCCGGAGAGCATTAATGGATGGCTGTCGGAGAACAACATTTTTGATCGGTTCATCGTCATTTGCATGCGTTTCTTGTTCCGTTTTTTTGTTTAACGAATGCATTCCTTGTCAGACGATGTCCCTCCTGTCCTGCGGAAAGTTTCTGTTCAAACTTGGAATGGACTCCACTGGGCAAAGGTTGTACAATTGTTGTGCGCTTTGCATGTGGTTTGTTCAGCATTTGTGCGTTCCTTGTCCTGTACTTGTCAGCTTGCATCCACTGGTGTCCGGTGAACCTGACTCACAGCCTGACTACTTCCTGACATACAAAGTGTGAACTGGATCTGTGGTAAACGCATGTTTAGTTGACGAATACTGGCAAGGCACACACGGGAACTGGTGAATAACCGATGTGTAACAGGCTTTACAAAACAAGACAAAACTGACTGACTTCAGAAAGAGTACAATATAGCTACCGTACATGTAATGGGTCTTCACAGGGTCTCAAATTGACAGCAGTGTACATCCTCAGAGCCTAGATCAGCAACGGAGATAAACCGGATAATTTTCTTTTGCACGGTTTCTATCTGTCAGACATCTGTTTAGATTAGTCTGTTATTTTAAGGGGAGGATAATTGAAAAGTGTTTGTTTATCTGTATATGTTAAAATCTGATCTTTTCCGTGCTTATGGTTTAAGGTTACTATGAATTACACGTATCTTTGCAGTGGAGGTGATTACTGTTTTTTTGTAAAAAAAACAGAAGAGGAGGGAGGAAAGCGTTTAGAAAATTGGATCTTAACATTAAACATTTCCTGGTATGAGTTTTTTTGCGCTCTGTAGTGTTTATAAAGTATTGCTTTGAAACACATGTATGTGATATGGCTATTAAATAACAGGACCAATGCTGTAATCGAATTTTATTGAAGAAGGCTTACGTTTCCACATTTTCTCCCTTCTATGTAAAGTGTTCATCGTCCACACACCGCTGCATTCTCATCTTCCACTAGTTACAGCATTGCGATGGGTCTTGTTTCTTTTGTTCTCGCGGAAGCTCCGTTGTTTTTCCTCTTCACTTCTGGAACAGACTTTAAATGTGTTCCCTCGAATACGACCCTTGGTGTTTTGCAGTGCACTGACTGCCATTTGGTTCAGGATCGTACTGGAAGAGCATGTGATCAGGTGTTTATTTGTTCATTCGTTCATTCATTCATTCATTCATTCATTCATTCATTCCTTTATTTATTTATTTATTTATTTTGTCCTCTTCTGTTTATTCCACAAATTTATGTGCATGATTTTTTGGTCAACTTTTGTCATGCTCATATTTTCATGCGAAGTTTGAGCTTTCAGTCATTTAATCCACTTCGTCTTGGTTCTTGGCACGCATGGACATCCACTATTGTCATCTCTGACATGCATTACTTGTCACAGAGACAGTATCATGCATTACTTTCTCAACTGACCATTCTTAAACAAAAACACACCTGCTTCAAACATGGTGTAATAGTCAACTGAGCATGCGAACTGCTTTAAACTCCCACCAGATGTTTATGTTCACCTATTGGTCAATCTAAGCCACCTTACATACCAAATTGCATAAGCTCAGTCTCGTTATTTAATCGCTACACATCATGTATTTATGGTACATCCTCAAGTCTTTCACTGGAAGTATCAACTGGTGGTCTATTAGTTCATGGTGCAGCAAAATTAGATACATTTGTCTTGCTCTCAATGCTTCCTTAATATATTTATAACTTTTCCTCACTACTAAGGCATTTTGTTCTATCAAGAAGGCTTTTTGTGGGCATGCTGGCATGTGGAATCAATAAAATCTACTTTATTTTTTATATTTTTTTTGACCACCAATTGATTTGTAGCCTAACTTGGATGAGTAACTGCAGTCAGTTTGGCAGCCTTGCCAAGTTCGCTGGTGCTGTAGACGGCGCTCGGCTTGTATTACGCTCCATCTGAACACAATGAGTCAACAGAAATAAATTGCCAATCATTTTCCCAATATTAATATTGCCAGTTGTGAACAGTACTGATTTCTTGCTTGAGTGCAAACATAAGATTTTTTTATATTTTATTTATTTTGCGCCTAAAAATATTATGCTATTAGGAGGACGTATTTTCCTGCCCTCCGATTCTTAAAGATATAATTTTTTTAAGCAAACCAATCGTCTGCTATGGTAAAAACAGTTTCAATTTGTGAATAAGTATGCCGTTTTTACTCACCTGTTTCCCTGCTGTTGAAAAAACAACAGATCAGGTTCATGGTGGCTGTTTATCTTGTGCTTCTTGTACTTCCTGTACATAGTGAAAAAGAAGAAACGAATACACAATGACTGCGAGGAAATGTTTCACATTAGTAATGCCTGCTTTTCAGAGCAAACAGATATGGTATCATTTTCTTGATGTGGCCTGATAATGTGGGTTTCTCCCAATACAGAGAATAATTAGTGCTCCAGTATATTACAGGGCCTTCGGGCATCATCATAATAATCATGAAATTCGTTGATGTGTACGTTTTAAATGAGTGAAGAGGAAACTTCTTTGCTGGCACTGCAATACATGGGCTTTGGCTTGTTTTGCTGTGTGTTAGGATATTTACTTCCTCTCTATTCCAGAGTTTGTAACTCACATAATAAAAATTTTTGTTAAAATTTTAACATTAGCCATTTTGGTATGTATAATACAAGTCATATAATACAGAATTCAGTGGTCTGGGAAGAAAAGCATAAAGAAACCAAATATTTCTAACATGTTTTACTTGAGGTTTTTTGTTGTTATCTGTTTGTTAACAGGATTACGCAGTAGTTTTTTAATGATTATTTAACATTGTAAGATTGGACAGGTTTTTGTGGTGGAATTAGCGTGGTTTTAACTTAATTAATGACAGCTTAACGGCGTCATCCGATTCACAAATCCTGTTTCTCATCCCAGCAGCTGGTTAGCAATAAAATATGAATAAACGAATGCAAGTTAAGGATTGGTTAGAACCAACATCCTCCCTCTAGCCGCAGCCTCTTCCCGCAGTTACAATATCTCACGAGGTTATATGCTGCTCCAACTCAAGTTCTGGAGATGCGGACTTTTACTTGTGATAAGAAGTGTCTGCAATGGGATGCGTGAAATATTTCTGCCCCCTTTTTAAGCAGCACGCTGGTATTGAGCATCACTTAAGTGCTCCATGACTGAGTTATCACACATAATGCAGTCACGGGCAGGGAGTAGCAAGAGCTCCTGTGAATGCGAAAACAGCCACTAAGTGAATATATATGAGACATTTGTGGAGAAGAAAAACGGCGTGTTCCGAGACTGCTCAGAATGAGAACCAACCAGCATTCCATGAATCATAGAGAAAAGTTATAACATCAGCCAGGAGAGAAGCCTCTTGATCAAGACATGACGGTGTACTCAAGATGCCCCTGCCTTGTGAGCATGGCATTCTTAAAAATTATTTACTGGAAGAAATAATGAGATTTTTTTATATTTTATTTTGGGGACATAAGTGGACAAATCATTAGCGAGTCCACCAGGCACGTCAAACTTCAGATGGCCTGTTTTTGACAAGAAATATGATGTAATAATATACTGCGCGTAGTGTGCAAAGCTTTGCAGGTGGGATGTCCCAGGGCAGTCACACTCCTCTCTTTAACATCATGTAACACACTGGCAGGATATCATTACAGAAAGAAAGAGACAGAAGGATAGAGTCCAGCCCTTGGTAGAGTATTGCTAAGTGGACTGTTAAATTAAATTAGACATCCCGCAATGACCAGCTAGTTGAAAGTGCAGTCACTGATTCCAGTCTGACAAACTAAGTCTGTCTGTCTGTTTAAATACTGACAATCTTTCTCCGGAATTGATGACCCTGTCATTAACTGCATTTATACAGGCTAAGGGACATTAAGGAGTCAGCAAACTACCTTGCTTTCATGGAAAGTTTGCTCATGTTGAACAACTGCAACAGTGAAGGTATCTGTGAGGCATACGTAGCTTTCCAGATGTTACTGTTTAGTTCCCTGGAGGGGAAGGAACAGCGACTGTCATGTATGCATTACAGTTACTGCCGGTAAACATAGCACATGTACAGATGCTCACGTTTCTCGAGCAAGTGCATATTTTCTCCACCCATTATTTTCATATCAGATGGCCTCCAAAATCTGCCTGAACAGTCACGGAACGGCCGCGGTAATCCCAGTCATGGTCCTCGTGTGCAGCAGGCTATGGGAGACCTATGCTTAAAGCGTTTTGCTAGATTTTGGAGCATGGCTGTGTCCAGCTCTTTTCAGACACGAGCGCATTAGTGTGGTCAGGCGCTGATGTCAGGTGATGAGGCCTGGGGTAAACTCCAGCAATCCTGCATTCCAACAACAAGGCGTACTGTGGGGTCGAGGTCAGGGCTTTATGACGGACACTTAAATTCTTCAATGCCAATCTTCGCAAACCATGTCTTTGTGGAGCTTGCATTGTGCACAGGGACACTGACATGTTGAAACAGGTTTAGGTTCCTTAATTCCGATGAAGGGATAACCTGATGCCACAAACCTTTGGCCATATAATGTACTTGTTTGTTGGTCAACTACAAGTAAAATTAGTTGTACCTTGAATATGAAATCGTCTTCTCCATGGTGCACAAGCATGTGATTTGTTTCTCCTGTGACGGAAACAGGGATGAATCAAACGTTAAAAATTCAACAGTGTTCATCACGTATTACTTTTTGGCTGTTTGTTTTTGTTCAGACTCTTCTCCCTGACTGCCAAAGCCCTCTTCATGTCAAAATGTATAATCAAACTGTAATTCATACATCATAAACACAGGTGACCTCTTCCCCAAAGGTAAATCCGTACCAGATCAAATCTGCATTGTTTAATTTAATTTATGGACCTCCTATTTGCAGTAGGCTGATGCCTCCCAGTCTTTCAGATAACTGATAAGCCCTATCACCAATAGTGAGACTCGGAATGTTTAGGCAGCGTCCTGGGGGAGTTTCCCATAGAGCGAGTTTGCACAATTTGGCACCCTCGTTCCATCACTGGCAGCTGGCCTTCCAAGAGAAGCTGAGGGGGGCCATTAAAGGTGGGTAGTGGGATGAGGGCCAATAGGTGGCATTAACACTCCTGCTGTTTTTGTTTGCACCACTTAATCTTGAGCTGGCACCCATAGTGCTTTGTGTGCTTCCCCTGGGAGAAGGAGCAAGAAGCCATAATTACAGGTTGCTACAAGTTTAAGAGACGAAACGATGTGCATTCTGAGCATCTATTTTCCAATGTTCTTTTCAGAAGAAATTGCTTCTCAAAACCATAGAGATAAGCTTGATCCTAGAAGAGGATTGGGGTTTCGAAGTTATCTATAATGCACTGCTTGAGTTACACTCACGGGGACTTGCCTTATCAAGGAGCGACTCTCCATCATTCAGTTTCAGCCACTGGTGCATACTTTGAGCTTAATTTTGTGGCCGTGTGTACATCTAATCCATTAATATACACATATTTAACAAAAAAGAGAAAAAAACCCACTAGAGATGGAGACAGTTCGAAGGCTGCTGGGAAAGGATTTGTCAGTAAGTACTGTGATATGATCTAGGCTTCATTGGATTTTAGAGCAGTGGCAGAAAATGTAGCAGACAGGTGCTCTTGGTTTTATATCTGAAGTCAGCTAAACCTCCTTTATAAACCTGCTTTAACCGGCTGTGTGCTGAAGTCGGTCTGCATTTCTGAACTGTCTTGTGTTGTGAATCAAGGATATTACATTTCCATTGTTTGTTAACGGCATCCTATTTCAGTAATGCGGATTAGTCTAAAAACTGTTGAAGTCGATAACCAAGATGCTATAACTCTGCTACTAGCATGCGGAGAGGGCTGAGCAGTGAGCACTTAGCTCGAGCCCCAGGGTTGGCAAGTGCGTGGAGTATGCATGTTCTTCCTATGCTTGCGTGGGCTTTCTTCCTGGGCTTTAGGTTTCCTCCCACAGCCAAAGACATGCACATAAGGCTGACTAGCTATTTTAAATTGCCCTTTAGCCTCTGTGAATGAGAGAGTGAAGGAATTGTCTTCCTTTTAAAAATGGACCAATTAAGGGGGGAAAAAAAATAGTTATGTGGGAAGAGTATGTGACCCCATCAGGAAAAACCTGCACTTCATCAATCTCATCTTTTGGTGCGGTTTGACAGTTCTTAGTGCAAAAATGAGCATTAAGCCAACTTTCCTTTGAAACACTAAACAGAAGTGTCTGTTTAAAGGGATATTGAGAAAAGCAAGTCGAGTTTGATTCTCTATTGTTTAATTGATACTTAGATTGTTTTGACTGACCATAAAACACTGAGATATGGCATGCAGCATTTTTCTATGGAGTTTGGTGTGGGTTATTGGGATATTAAAGAAGGATTTTTTTTTTTTTTTTAGAATTATTGTTGTATTCTATCAATTAAATAAAAACTCTTAGAGTCGTTATAGATTTGCTAAATGATAAGATTTGTTATAGATAACTTTTATTTTACATAAATTTTAAATCATCAATTAAATCATAGGAAGGTGCCATTTCCCAAGTTTTGTTGATTTTCAAAAAATTATATTTAATTTTTGAAAAAGAAATACTTAGCTTGTTTTTTTTTCTCAAAATGAACATTTCGTGGGTTGTCTGGTTCTTGCATGGTGCCACAGAATTAAATTGAATAGTAGAAAAGCAAGGAATAAAAGCAGCAATACAGTTATGAAAAGCTATAAGTAGCTACAGCTAGACTTACAAGTGTTAGGTAGTGAATCCCAGAACATTCTGAGTACTTTTGAAAATAAAAAGCCGCTATATTGACTATATAGTACCTGGTCTAAAGTGGGCCAAATTTCCTATTCCAAATTCATGGGGACTTAATGGACAGAAAGAGGGATGTGAAATATCACAACCAAAAGTCATATTCCGATTGAGTTGGAAGAGTTAATATAACAAGAGGTTGGAGCTGGAGCTGCTGCCGCCGCAGCAGAAGCATCTTTCATATCCTGCCTCCAGACAATTTGTGCTTGCGTTTGGTGTCACTGTTGCTTTCAATGAAAACACTGACTAGCTTAGATCAGGAGTCAAAATGAACCACTATCAAGAATTCACTGAACCACTTAATCCTGTTTGGGTCATGTGGAGCCTGGAGCCTATCACAGCCGACTCTGGCACAGCGTGAACAGCTTGCCAGTACATCGCAGGGCAAAACACGCACAACTGATTGTAGTCACACTCATCTCTAGGGGCAATATGAAACAGCCAGTTATATTAATGTGCATGACTTTGGAAAATGGGAGAAAACTAAGCAACCAGAGGAAAAACACGCAACCCACAAGGGTGACCATGCAAACTCCACACAGAAACAGCCTCGCTCAACTTGGGAACCCAGGACCTGCTTGCTGTGTGGCAGATGTGTTACCTGCTACGCCACCGTGCCGCCCAGGAGTCAAAATGTATATAGTAAATGGTACTGCTAAAAGAAAAAGACTTGGACAAAAATTACAACTACCTTACATGCAATAGGGTTCTCCGCCTGGGTGTAAGCTTAGACATCTCCATTGACTACTCCTGTACTATATTTTAATATCCACTAAAATGTCCTGATGCGGAGATCATTTAGCACTGAATTAAAAATGTATTTATAATTATATAAATATTTTCTATCTTTTTATATATATATATATATATCTATATATATTTTTTTTTTCATTACAAATCTTCTGTGTAGAAATAATAAAAGGGTGATATGTTTGGTGAAAGACCCGCCTGCCATTTGAATCACAAATGGAAAAATAATATCTGAAATATCCATAATAATAATAATTATTATTATTATAATACTGTTGACGAGAAAATCTAATTTTTGCCACATGCTTAGCAGGCACCACACCCATCACCCAAGACATGTGCTGATAATTAATCACACAATATCACAATATTCAACACACACCACAGTGACACAGTGCACAGAACGACAGAAATGCTTGTGCAATGTTTGTGTGATGAACACCAATTCTGTCCTATTTGCAAGACAGCATGTGGACAAATGTTCTTTAAAGTTCTGGCAAGTTTAAAGGTTTCCTTCCTCAAAAGTTCTGTTCTTCAAATTCATAAAGACGTGAAAGATGTGAAATGTGGCAGACAGATGATGTTACTCAGACTGAAGGATAATGTTTTAGCAACATGGTGTTGTTTTTTTTAACAAAATATGGTAAAGAGTCTGGTTCAATAAAAGGTTTGGTAATCATCATGACAGGAGTTTTAAGGCCTGGTCAAATTGTTTAAACATAATATCCGTTTTATAGCCAAATAAATCACAAAACATGTTAACTGTTTTGAAGAATAAGAATTTGAGATGATGTCAGCGAGAAAGTCATCTAAACATCAAGAAAGACAACTGAAGAGGGGAAAAGGCTACAAAAGCTCCTACACTGTGCAGAGTTTTCCTGCTTGGCCTCATTTACAGCAGAGCTCCCACATGATAAGGAAAAAGCATCTAACCATCGAGTTGCTTCTGGAACGTCAAGAAAAACCTATAGTGTATGTTTGTCCCTCCCTCAGGCATACTGTACAACTGGTGCAATTCTTTAAAAATGTTATATCTTAAAAAAGGAAAAACCTGCATGTCTTCCCCGTGCTTGCATGGGTTTTCTCCAGGTTCATCAAAACAATAAGGGAAAAAGAAACTGCAGAGCAATTACTGCACCTGACAGCAAATTAAACCTCCAAACTTTGTAAGAAGAAAAAAAACAACTGTGAAAAGACTCTCTCTCGACCTTTTTTTTTTAATCCAGTCTATGAATACCCAGAATCGTTCTTTGTTTGCATTGCCTGCATTTGCATGACAGGCTCTTATATATTATAATATAACAATGTTATGTATA